>LUCM01010312.1:192342-207470 GCA_008360955.1 Fasciolopsis buskii | reverse complement strand
AGGACCACGGCCAACAGAGGGGTATCAAGTGGGGAAGTTGACCGACGGTGGGAGGACTCGACCCCGCGACCTCTACGTCCAAATGCCATGACCTTATCCGTTTGGATACGGCAGGGTAAGATGGATGCATGCTGTCACCAAAACACATACAGGATCCCAATTCCGTAATCACATCACAGGCCAGATACGAACTCATTCTGTCCCTCACTCTCCGTTTGTCCGGTGAGCCGGCTTCGAGCTCTCGTGATAAAGGTGACGTTTGGATCGCTCTGAGGATGAGAGCGAGTCAACAGTTGTTCGTGTGCAGTAAGATTGCAGGGTTTCGTACGTCCACATATGTGGACTCAGGTCATGCTTTGGTCCGAGGTCGCTTTCTTTTGCACCTACTCCATGGTCACAGTAGCACCAAAACCACACGTCTTGCATCACTGAATCCGGATCATGATCAACGACTTCAGTTCCAGTTGCAGCTTCCGACGAGGTTGTCTACACAGGAAACTGACTAGGATCCGAAAGAACACTGGCAATTAGTCAAAGAAGTCGACCACTGAGCAGAAACCGCCAAGCGGTCTGTGAAAACTTCAGAAACCATGGGTACCCTCGACTTCAGTTGTTCTGTTAGATACTCGCAGATCCGTCCGTCCGAGATGCCACAAGCAACGAGACGCGTAAGCCCCTGAGACATCAGCTAAATACCAGTCTGAAAAATGACCGCTGGCAGTAATAGACAGGGATGTGCGATGAAAGCGAAACTGACTACAGCTATCGCAGATAGCCTCAAAATTTCCCGAATGATTGGGAATCCTGATTCACAAAAGCCGAGCCTAGGCGTGGTAATTAAGCGATTCGATGGCTCATTGATTCGATCTCAGGAGCGTCGGCTGGCACATTGGGCAGAAAAATCTAGGAAGCAGTCTAGTTGGCCCACAGCCGCAGTCGTGGAATATGGTGAGAGAAGTTTGCACGAATGTTTGACTTGAATCTTGGTTGATGTGCATCACGGTTTGGTCAGACTTCATGCACCAACCTAACCTGACGTTTTACCTAGTGAATTAGATTCTCCTGAATATTCCTAATAGAGTTGGAATCAGGATTGCTGTCTGGCCACAGGCTAACCTTGAGCCATTTTGAAAAGCAGTGCTATCCCGGTCACGTGGGAATCTTGACTGGCTGCGTCATCTTGCCGGAATCTGGTATCTAGTTGTAGTTTCCAGCCATTATTAAGACGGTATACTGTTCAGGTTTTCGGACCAGTACTTACCTGATGACAAAACAGTAAAAGAAACCAAAATCAAAACTGAATTTCTCTCACTGGTTAACTTATTGAAACACGTTTCACAGTTCTCAGATTGTCAGCCATCACCAGGTCTAAACCTGGTCACGCTGATCTAGTCGCGTTCCACGGGTTTCAGCCTGAGGGAAAGCTTCCGACATTTACCAGACAGAAAATTCTTTTCGATTTTGCTCACTTCCCTCACGATGCGTTTTTTTTTCTGACTGAGTTGAAACTTTTATCCTGAGGATGGCTTTGACCTCTGGCACAAAAGATTATACCGCAACTTATCAGAAATTTTCTAATTAATGTCACAACAAATAATTTCGTGAAACTTAGGCTATCCTGCTACCAATACTGATCAATTAGCCAAACTTTGCATGCTGTTTTCGGAAACCTTCGCTGCACTCCTGTCTCATACAGATGAGGGTCGTCCACTGTGGCCTTGCGATTCATTAACGGATGGCTGGTATACCATACGGTGAATTTCAACGACCCGTTGGCACTCTGACTGCATACCGTAATGTCTAAGGCTTTCGCGACTCAGATTCGACCGTTCCGGGTTCGCGTTTCAGTTCCGACCCGGTGGTTATGTACTGCCGACGGGTCTTAGTAGGAAAGAAACAGCTGCACAGTAATTCTATGGTTCCCCTATTTCTTTCAGCCTCTGAAGCCTGGTAACCGAAACGGCGAAGAATTTAAATCACCTCAAGGTCGCTGAGAATGAGCGATGTCGGTCAAGTCACTTTCCAATTAGCATTAGTCACTCCATGGGTTACTCTGTTCTCTCTACGGATCTAAATGGCATGAGCATGGAACCATCATGAGAATAGTCCCATTCTGAAGTATTCCTCGTGCCCGTAACACGTTCGGAGCGTAAACACTCAAGAAGCACCTAACGCGGTGTTTGTGGTCTCACGGCAACCTGATACCGCAACAGTGGGGAAGTCCGCCGTCCTGGTCATTTCTGATCACAATTCATTAGAGCAGTGAGCACTTTCTTTATGGCGGTTCGGTTGATAACTTTGTGCCTTTTAAAACGAGTTACCTAAAATAAACACAGGGAGTAGAAACGTTTCGCCATTTTCAAACACTCCTTGGGAATGCCCACGTGACCTATGTCTTGTCAGTCAAAGTTACGTAAAATGTCCAGCTTTTCACATAACCGTATTACGATAACCAAACATCAACAGCTATTTTTCCTTGCAATGCACTGAGCCCTCCCCCCAGTCCCATTCGGACGCAGGTCACTCGGGTTCCCAGTCTTGATCTGTCATCGAGGTAATTCATGTTTGTCAATCCGAGACCGATAATTGCATGCCCGCCCCACTCATTGTTAAGAAAACGAGGGTACATGCTGCACGGCCGCTTCAGCACATTTGTTGGAAATCACCAGCACTACATGTCGACCGCAACCAAACGGGGCAGCGGAACCGGGAAGAACGATGGTGAATCGCGAGCGCCCTAGTTCTTGCGCTAGCCAGGCAGGTTCCCGATAGCTCATTGAAAGCGAGTACCAAATGATGTAAGGCCCGTATCTGCCTATGTATTTGGCCGCTCACAAGCTTGCTCGCTGGATGACCGACCTCTGGATAATGGGTAGCTTCTTTGTAGGATCAATACGCAATACGAACAAACGTACAAATCATTGCTACATGACAGTTTTCATTACACAGAGTTAATCTGGTTTCCAAATGATTCATCGTATAACATCAATTTCCAGTCCGCCGCGACTGTAGACTGCATCTGAACAAATGGAATTTGATTCTCAGATCTGGAATACCCTACAAGCTATCCAGCATTTGCCAGTTGAAGTTCGCGGGAACAAGGGGTTACTAAGTGCTCAAATATCTTTCGGCGTGGTCTCGCGGCCCACCTGGTAGAGGGCGCACGCAGGACCGAGATGTGGATCGCATCTATACATGGGTTCGAATCCCGCTAAGTCGAAAACCTTGCACATTTTGGTCAGTTCTGCAGACACTTTGAGTTTAAAATGACTCACATAAGTAAAGTGTGCGAGGATGGAATTGTGCAGCAGTGTTTCCCACTCAAACACGCAAGGTATTTCGTTTCTAATCGAAAAACAACCACGGCATCGAGTCGATAAGAAGTAAAAGTGGATGTGCAGGAGTGTCTGCGTGTATGGGGTTCATAACAGCCGGGGGTGTCAAAGACGAAAAATCGTGGATCTGTCGTCATGGGCCGGTATTAAGCTGATAAACATCAATCGATTGCTTACATGCGACATTTTGCCTCCAATGGAAAGAGATCATAAATTCCCCTGTGTTTTCGATCTGTCCGCGATACCGCCTATCGTGCAGTCGCTTGTTAAACATATCACTTTCCCAACATCACTTCTCAAGATGGACTTGTAGGTTGCTCCCAACGTACCACCAGCAGTATCAATAGCAAACTTCACTGAATCACTCAAACCCAATGACGGTGATGAAGCTCACTGGCAATCCATTTGATCGTACTTTGCTATATGCGCCTCTTAATAGTGATTAGTCCCCTCCTAACGCACAAGTGCCGGATTCTTCAGGGTCTTGAACATCCCGATGGTGGACGTGGAAGCAAACAACAGTACAATTCATCCCGAAACGTAACGTGATTTGGCGCGCAATTCATTGACTCAAGTCAAGACTGACGGCATCTGACCGTACTGTTTCCGAGTCCTTGTCAACTGTTATATTCAACCGGGAAAATCTGGCTCGTTGTGAGCTTTACAGTTAATAAATAAGTGGAGGTTAATGCCAACTGGGTTAGCGTTTTGGCGTAAAAATTACCGAGTTCAGTGATCATATGCCCATTAGGACATGATTTCGAGGATCGAACATGTTTGCCGTCTTTGAAATCAATATTTTCGGCAACATTTCGGTTCCGACGTAAAGTACTCGAACTCGGAACGGGTTCTGTGGGAATGTTTGGAAAAAACCAGTATTCCTGGAACAATTGTCAGCGCTCAAGCAGAGAAACGGTTTGGAGGGAGGTTCGTGAGCTTTTCAGCCAGTTGTGAGACATTTCATTAACGTGCAGTTTTAACACTATTTCAGCTGTTGAGAAATAAGATACTACTTACAGGTTCTACTGATTCTGGTACGCACTCCTGACACTACAGCTTAGATTCTGGTGAGACATTCCATTTCGACGTATACAAGTATAAGGAGGTTTGGACAGGAGAGTACCGGGTACACATACCTGACCAGCAACAATAACCGCGAAGCCGATCGTCTACTTCCGTGATAATTCCTTCAGTCATGCAGATATTGCTCACAGCTTATATATATATTAATATATTATATATAGTATATATATCGCTTGATACCTTTTGGTAACTAAGTGAAATTGGCAGAATCGGAACGCATGTGCATCAAGTGAAGGGAGTAACACAACCCGATTTGGATTCGACTGAACGAATGTGCCTGGCTTGCTCACGCAGCAATGCCTTATAAGAATGTCAATGATAACCAAACAAGCCTATTGATTGCTCCGAAATCAATCATAAGAAGTGATCAGTCCTGAAGCAAATAAATCCAGTTATCTTGGAACCACAGGACCATCGAACTGCTTGACTCTAAGGTCTGTACCCAAACCGCCTATTACACAAATGCCAAGGGAACCGAATTCAAGGGAGATAGTCTGCACATCGTCAAACCCAATTACTATAATCTAATAAACATGGAATGCGAAAGATTTATGAAACGTTAACGTTCCAATTTGCGAACGGTCAGCCACTGCGATTGCCTAGACATCGATCAGTGGGTCTAATCAGTGTCTCAGCTGCTGAGATGTCTTGAGAAAAACCTAGGTAAACTAGTATTTCACCAAATGTAATAAATTCCACAGGTTTTCATAAACTGTTTCATGAGACGTATATTTTCAGTGACTTTCAATAACAGCTTTCCGGGGTGCTCAAGCATGTGAGCAAGCGTCGATTAGGACATCAGTTTAGTAATGTCTGTCATGGTCATTTACTTCCTCTGTTAGGCTTCATTCTTCAGGCAGAGTATCGCATCCAACAGGGGTCTGCCAAGTGGGGAATATTGAAAGTGGCGGTGGATCGAAACCGAATTTATGCCTTGATCGCTGATCACTAATACCGCCGTTCAGCACAAGATTTCGGAAAGCAAGGTCTATACACAGCCCCCACTGACCAGCTTAATAGGGCATTGACACCACATATCGTAAGGGAACATCCATCGTTGATGAGACGAATAATTGTTAGAAGAATCCGGGTCATCCTTTAACATATTCCCCAAGCTAAATTAGTAAGCTGGTGCAAAAAATCGAACATGAATGCATATCTTGAGCAAAAATTGCATGACTAGCATGCCATAAGTGGCTTATTTTGAAGCTTCGGAAAGCGACAAAGATAATACCCTAGTGTATTGCTTTCTTGTCTTGTATGAAAGAATAGTATTGTGTTAATCGAACCTAATCAGTCAGACAAACTTACCTTTAGCCGATGCCTAGATCGAACTGAATGAAAATTAGTTCTATGCCGGACTTGGTATCCCGAGCACTAATGGATCGATATTTCAAATATTCACCAAGCTAATGAATCATTTTTGCTATCGGTGCGATTAACCCGGCACAGGAGCGCACACACACACACACACACACACACAAACAGATGAACGGAAACTAACAACAACAGTAAACCAGGATCCATTACCTAATTCAAATTTTCCTACCGCTCTGCTCCCCCCTCCGAGGTCCGAACCAAAAAGTGGCCACGTGATCTGTCATGCCCGTCCATCGGCATTGATATGGTACCCATTGGTTAATGCATCTGAGAGGGACGTGACACATGAGCGGGGACTTACACACGTCGGATTGGGATTATGAGTAACAGAATGAATTCGACTCCTTGCTTAGCGCCTAATCATGGGGTTCTGATCGCCGAGCTTGGCGTTTAGACGGCAAACGTTTCATTACCAGTCTAGATGACATGATCAGCGCAATGACTGCGATTTAGGAAATCAGGGATAATTTGCTTCTTGGCGTAGCACTTGATACCGATTGGATTCAAAAGCAAGCCGGATCAAAGTAGGCCGAATTCTGTTGTCTTGAACGGAGCGTGAAAGTGTAAGTTCATGAAACTGATCTACTCTGCGTTTTCATGCACTGCGTCAAAAATCCCCACCTTAAATTAACTGTTTTTTGTTCTCGCTGCTAACGCGAACATTTTTCAGACAACCTTGAGAATTGTAGTAGGACTAAACGCCAATCGTGATATATATTGTGAGGGGTCAGTGATTGATACCGGCTGCAACAAATAACATCCCCGGTTCGTCCGGGGATGATGTGTGTCAGTCGGTCATCGAATGGTACCGGTATTTCGTTCCAAAATATCAGAGCTGGAAAATTCCTGTGTGGGTTCTGTCTGGTGCGCACCGTCGGAGGCTATACCAACGACCAGTGCGAATCGGTGTGACGCAGAAAACAGGACTAATATAACCAATTCCACCGGTCACAGAACAATCTGACGAAGATCCTGGATTATATATGTATATATATATATATATATGTATATTTTGCTTTCATTCTGCTGATCTAATAGTCATTATTTCCTTACAGAAAACAGCTTCGCATAATTCCCTTATTTACTCTCCACTGCTCAGTTAATACTACTGTTCAGTCTACAATCATTACTTGTTCGGAAGATTGAGTTAGAATTACGGGGTCCGATGTCCGTAAACGGCGTGCGCCTATACGAACTCCATGCCGTTTCGAAAGACAAACATGTGGTCCCAGCACCAGTCATAACATATACCGCACTTCGTGTGAGTGCACGTGCGCCCCACGTGGTACACTCCGGTTTCAGCTTCGCTGTAGTTCATACACAACCAGCCAATCAAAAACGTGGCGGCCCACGAACGGGAATTTCGAACACACCACTAAGAAAGGTTTTCCCCATCTTGTATATATGTAACATACGACTTGTACATAAAGTCGAACGGTTGCACCCCGTCCCCGCCCCCCCCCAAGGACCCTGGTCTTCTCGTTGTCTTCAGGTGCATTGTTAGGGTCAGATCCATTCCAGTGTGCACTGGCAGTCCGCATCCGTGTCTCGTTGTTATTGGTCATATTTCGTCTTACTACTCCAAGGACAAACACCCCACACTTCACCGGTATGCGCATTTATTCGGGGTGACCACGAGTTTTCTGGATCAAGGCGACTGGTCAAAACAATGTTGGTTTCAGTGTCAGCATCGCTTGTTCTAAAATCGGTTACCACCGATTTCAGCCGAGTAGCAACGACCTCTCTCTCCCTATATCAGAAGGCGAAATAAAAAGTATGACTTCTCAAATGCAGACCTGGACTGACTTTGATACTATCCATCAACAACAAATGTTTTGGGAAAGTCCAGCTGTTCTGATTGAGGCTGCATTTCGGATGAACGCATGGTTTTGTCGTCAACATATCGATAATAGGAGGACATAGGAGTTAGATTGTGCGTGATCTATGGTCAGTTATGATACAAAACCCGACGACGAGTGAGCGCTGTCATACAACGTGGATACTGGATGAACTATTGAAGATCGGACAAAATAGATTTGCGGTCGACGGAACGGTCACAGGGGAGTGTCAATATTCAGTGATTTCCAAGCGTTGGAGATGATCCGACTAATGAGGGCTGACCGCATGATGCTGACAAACAAGATTTGTTTCCGCTCAGTGACGAGGATCGTCGATTTGATCTGACCCTCCTCCGTGGAATTTGCTGAAACAAACGATAACGAAGCGAAGGTCGAACACATCGACGATTGGTCAGTCGATGTCAGAGCAGAAAACGTTTTTTGTTTTGTTTTTGGGTTTACTGTAGGCCCTTGGTTGTTTGGTATTCTCCCACCATCGTGCAGTAGCCTGTAGATGTGGTTTAGCAGCTCCGGCCAACAGTAAAGCGAACACGTTCCCGGACAATCTATACCAAAGACGCATGCATCAATGGTAAACTGCCTAGAACAGTCACGTAACTGGACAGCCTAGCCTGATCTACACCAGTAGCTGCGTGTTCAGCGATAGAAATGTGTTTATTCCGGTCCCAGTCAGGCCTGTTAGAAACAGCGCGAATCTACCAAACGTCGTCGGACGGAAAAAGGTGAATTTAGCCTCACACCTCAATGGATTTGAAAATTTGCGTTGGTCTTAGCTCAAGTTGTTGTCGGTTTTTTTTGTTCTGATTGCTGAGCTTCGCGTTTAGATCACAAACGTATCATCAGCTGGCGAATTGACATCGTCAGTGCCAGTGCGTTCATATTAGGTCTCGCAAGTATCTGTGAGCATTGTGCGATTGGGGCTCCAATGTTTGATTGACCGCCTTTGATTCCCAGACCTCAGGTCACTGTTGGCTGTCATTGAGGACAACGTGTGAACAAATTTAATTCATTAATTTTAATTAGCCTGGACGCGGGGCTAGTGGCTCTCAATTTGAAAGGCTCGAAACCCCGAGTACGGTGAAGCATATGCATCATGTGCACTACTTAACATTTCGTTAAAAATAAATGAAGCGCACAATCCGAACAACATCAAAAGTCAATCGATTACCTAATCTACTAAATGGCCTTATTTGAATGGTATGGATTGCAGAGTTATGTGACCTTGAGGCGTCACTACTACCAATCAATAGCTCAAAATGGGAAAAGAATGATAAGCGTCAGTTGCTCGCGGCTTGGGGTACACATCTATCGGGACAGTCTGACCACGTGGTCCATAGTGCCACGACCATGTTTGACGTAGCTGAAGATGTTGTAATGCCGTGTGACGAAGTCTTGAGATGAATCCAATTGAAAAGACAAATTTTGAAAACCGATTGTAATTAGGATACCAAACCATTCAGCGGGGACAAAGAGACTGTGAAAGGTAGTAACAAAGTCACAACGAAAATTAAGCTTCATGACATTTACCACCTAACCGGTCAATAAAATGACAAATCACGTTTTAGGCAACCATTAGTGGATCTAAATTGCATTCAACGTTTCTTGCAATTGAGAATCAAAGTGTAACCTTGGAAACAAATTTATCAAGGCCCATTCTCTCCTAGAAAACAAGCGGCAATGCCCAATTTTTCTGCATAAAAAGAAATTATCAACATAGGAATATATTTTGGGGGAATTCGTTGGTTTCCACAAATTAGTCCATTGTGGTTAGTTTTAAAAGACAAGCCTCCTGAAGAGTTCCATCGAGGACACAGTCCCCGACTGTCCGAGATAGGTCGATGTCTTTTTCACCTTTGGCGCCAGATGTATCGACTGCATGTTCCAAAACTTCACAAAGTGCGAGACGCTGGTGGGGGAAAGAGGAATGAACCAAAACAATTTGATGTGTGCGTAACTTGGAACCGAAAATACCGTTGATATGAGGCAAAACTTGAGGGGAACACACGCTATGGTGGCAATAAAGACCGTTGAAAAGAATGAGGGAGTACCTTTTGGAAGGTGCAAAAGAAACTTAATCAAACCCATCTATTTTGGTGGGAGGGGTGAGCAGGGTGACACTCAGAAGAACAAACAACACAACCGTTACATCACCGAATCCAAGGAACAAGATTGAATTCGTGTAACTTTGAGGAACGATCAAGTATGCTCAATTATGGGAAATTATGGAAAATACAACGAACAACTAACAGTTAATGGCGATTTATGGCCATCGTGACCTTATTTGGCCCTGAACGACTCCGAGTCGCAAGGTCACGTTTGCTGGTTTACTCTTCCTACTAGTGAACCTAGTAGCTAGGGTGCAGGTCGCTCCCGCTAAACTCACGCGTGAAGCATGTCATAGGAAAATTTGGAAATATTCGAATCAATATGATAAGCTTTGGACAAGCAAAAAATTACCGCGCCTGTTTTCGGTGTCTTCACAGAGAAGTACTCCTGAGCGAAATCCAACACGCGTCCCAAAGGCCAAGCCTGTGAACAAATTGATAGGAACCCCAATCAGTGAACCAAGAAAAATGTTGGTGGAACACTGCGGTTCCATGACATATTTGAGTAGAAAAAACGCTATCAAAACCAGAGGAGGTTAGTGGTTGTACAAACTGAAGTGACGTGTAAGTGACGCAGAAGACAGATTATCTGACTGGTAGGCGGAATCGCGCAGACATGCACAGTCGTGTAACAGATGTAAAGCTGACACTATACTACAACTGGGCGTTAAACTATCTGAAGGGATTCTATCCTTGTCCTAAATGCATCGATGAACCCAGAGGCTGAATTGATAATCAGTGGTCGCATGAATCCGGACCGTGATTGGTAGGTTGTTGACCCGTAGGCGTAAGTTCATACTGCCAAATCGTGGGTGGGTCATCCCACTGGCTGCCAGCCCCCATAGAGAGCGAACGAAGCCAACCAATCGGATAGGGCTACCCTGGTTATAAAATACAATGATTTTGGTCACGGGCTTGAGAGCTGAAAACATGAGGCGAGTCAATCAGACGGTGACCTGGTGAGCCAATAAAATCAATGGCCGATAGGCATTCGTTCACCCTTCAAATATGATGACGTTTCAATATTCAAACGAGATTTGTATCGGCCCGAATATGGCATTCTTGCTACCGCTAAGGAGTGAAACCTACTCCAGAGATCGTTTTTTCACGTTTTATGCAGTGCGTGTGGCACGGTCTGAGATCATATTATCTTGATACAACTTAGGACTATGAGGTGTTTCATCTTGAACCAACTTTGACAATCTCAACAGCGGAGTCGATAGAAATTTTCGACCTTTCATCGATTTTTCTCAATCTCGTACTCAATTTGATTTAGGAGTCTCAGTTTTCCCGAGCAGCGAGAGGAGACCGGTGTGGACGGGAAAACAAAATCTCATTCAAAAACTTTACTTCGGAGTGGAAATTATGGGGGAAGTAAAAAAAATAACGAACAAGGCAGATCACTGACACATTCATTTAGCTTAATCAAAGTGCTTAAAGATCAAGTACTACGGTAATTGGGCTTCGAAACCCCGACAAAACCACAAGAGAGCAGAAGCAGAATCACATCTGAACTGGTGTGAACCAATTCGTCTGCCAGTATACTATCCGCTTCAATGTTGCACGACTGTGCACTTCACCCAGGCATGGATAAGTCTGCCCGCAGATTGACTTCCTCGGTGTAGGTAATGACTGGAAGACGAGTCAGGACGGTGAATTTTTTAAACTGGAGGAAGGATCCACGAGATCCACAACAGGGATAGTTGGAGACTTTGGGCAATGTGCAGAATGTCACGGTTAGTGATCTTTCATTCAACATATTTTCACTTCTTCACAGTCCATCTTTCTCGTTACCTTTTGATTTTCGTTCCTCTATTGAACGGCGCCGCGAGACAGTAGCCAAAACCAGAACATATTCATACAAGGTTAATGGCAGTTCTGTAAACAGATCACGTGTCATCAAGAACCATGGCAAAGGAGGAAAACAATTGCGGAGTTAAAGTAAAATAAACATAATGTAGCACAAAACAACCATTTGCTTGCGCTTCGGTTCTTCATTTTCAAACACATCAACATGGTCGTGGGTAGGTGTCTCAGAACTGACTAAGGGTACCGCAACACGAGTTTTTAACAATGTGGTCTAACCCATAGGCACTAAGACGATCTGAAGGTCACGTGACTACTACAGAGACAATTCCACCAACTTTTGACAGCATGTTTTACTGCTGTATAGCTCTCTGTTACTCTTGTTTTACATTAGCCCTTTGGCAAGCGATCGATTTTATTCAGCTTTGTGTATGGATTCGTCCTTAACTGGCCAGTCATATGTCCTCACATTTGCACTGAATGCATCTCTAACTGGTAAATCGATCCCCATTATTATTGTTGTTCTGTCCTACCAGGTCTCAACTTTAACAGTAACTGACTGTTCAGTTTATACTACCCTTTGGAGAGAGCTAGACAGCTTGAGTGCCTAGGACACACCTTCATCACAGATCCCGGTGAGCACAGACTCGTATGCTTTCTACGTCGTCCGTGGTTAGTTTTGAATCAGAGTTTAACCATTTCGCTTAAACTGACTACAAAAGGTCAATTAACGCGGCTGAGAACGCCGGGAATTCGTCTTCGTTCCCACACTTTAGCTGTTTTGGAGGGTTGCATATTGACTATGTTTTGTTCTTTACTTCAAAAAACAACAATAACCAACCTTTGGCTACGTGAGATTTGTGAATGATGAAAGTACATTGTTGGGACATGGTGTCTTGCTGAGAATCTTGGAAACTGATCATTATCACCATCATCATCAACATCACCAACAGCGTTCAGAGTTAAGGGACAGGGCAAGCCTCACTGGCCGCTTTCTTTTCCTCAGAGTTATGCGTTGTTACAGAAAGAGTGAATATGCAAGCGGACAGAGAGTGGACCTGAAACGAGCGGAAGGAGATAAGAATGCCACAGTAGTTAACACACGGAGCACAGTCTGACTGTACAAACGTACTTTTTCATTCATTCCAAGTCAACAGAAAATACCAGTACGATCACCACTGTTCACGGTTCGCTGGCCATATCCTTCAGTGTCGCCAGTTAGCCAGTTGACTGATTTTTCGGACCCCAACTAAGAGGACACGAGGCACCGACTTTACCTAAGTTCGCTGTACATTTTCTAACTTCATACTGTCACATAACCCAGTGGCCTCGAAGTGGCTTCTTCCATCCTGCGATAGGAAATCAAAATAGGGCAAGGTATGGTAGACGAGTGTTCGTCATACGCAACACGTGACCCCACGAGTATTGTCTACTAAGTTTCATACGCTGAGATAAGGTGTCCTCAGAACCGACATCTAATACCAGATTCCAAACCTCTGCATTACTCACCAGGGTCACTCCATCCAATCCTGGCCTTGTATACACCCATGCTCATCTGTACTGTCGTGTTATCACCCTTTGTCACGCAGCTTCCGAGGTAACTGAAACGGTTCACTACGGTTAATTCGTATCGATTGAGCATCAAACTCGGAGCTGCCGATGTCCAGTCCTGTAGCTCCGTTAACACAAGGTTTTGTTGTCCAATTGTGCACACCAGAATCACGGACATTATCCAATACTGCGAGGTTTTGCAAAACCAACAGACAGAAAAATGGCACAAAAAAACTATTGATTCCTTGGTGGAAACATACCATACGCCTTTCTTCAGAATAACAGAGTCTGTCGGAAGAATCGTACGAAGTCACTGGGACAATTCCCCATGGAAATCAGATTTACCCTCAGAAGATTTGCAGTCAGCGGACGTATACACGGATACGACGAACAAGGAGCGGAGCTTCGATCGATTATTCTCGAAGTGTCTATAGTCGTCCGACCAAAATGCATACGAACAGCTGTTAATCGAGGTCCGGTAGAACAGTGCACGATCGGCTCTCGTGGTCCTGGTAACCCCAATACCGGCATTGCCACGTACGCTCGAAACCGAATTGCCGGATAAGTGATCCGTGAATCAAGATAGACCCACGGTTGTAAGCCTATGAATAGTGATCGGAGAGGTCGAGTCTCGTATGCGAACACTGAAGACAGCTTAGCGAACAGTTGGGCTTAAGTAACGCGCGCAGTGTTTGTTCCTCCATCTACCACAAACCATAACTTTCTGATAAATCTATTCAGTGGCCATTCGGCATGACCGAGTGCTAGTATTCCTTACACTTAAGGTGTTGTTTTTAATTCAATGGGCTAAATTATTGGGGAAATCAAAAGTATACGATAAATTCTATAAAACAATAGGGTCGTTGTAAAAACATGATCCATTCTATCTATGGACCCATTTCATCCAGACACGACAGCAGACAATCGACTGAAACTGATCAAGGGTTGCCTAGGAATAACGCGATTGGCAAGTAACTAGCAAATCAAACTGATTCCGATTAGTCAGCACAAGTGCATCAAAATACCCGGAAGTTTCAGACACAAACCAGAACAATACATCAACAAAACGTTTGGCCAAACCTTGCCCACAAAGAACGGCATGGTCTCTGTGCTGGTGGGGTTCAGTCCAGCCGAGGCGCACAGTCTAATCACGAGACGATCTTCATCGGCCAGGGAGGCAGCCCCATTGCCTGCGGGTTTTGCATGCATTTTAGCTTGCATTAAAACCAGGCGAGCAGCGGTCGCACGAGATCGAGACGAAATCGGTTTGGATGTGGATTTGACCTCAGACGACTGGCCAGTAGGATGAAGAGGACGAGAAACAGCTGTGGTGGTAAGAGGAATCGTATACATGATTAGATAGTGTGTTTGGGTATGTGCGTGTGTGCACGCGCGTGTGCGTGTGTGCACGCGCTGGAAACTTTGTTCGAATTCATAAATGATGACAGACAAGGCAATGAACGACAGTGGAGTGAGCATCGACTCAAAATCTGCCAAAACAAACCAGGAGAAAAGTTTCAAAAATAGAGAAATTTAAGGAAATTCGAAAACGGGTAAGACTAGAATGGGACGATGGTTCCAATGAATATCCTTGTTAGGTACCGGCAGGAGAGTTACAGTTGTAGGTGACATCATCATCATCATCATCATCGTTCAGCGTTAAACAGCAAGGCAAGCCTCACTGACCGCTGCCGTTCCCCAGAGTTACACGTTTATATAAAAAGAGTGAATATCCAACGGGAACAGGGAGTGGACCTACACAGGCGGAAAAAGATAAGATACTGCCGCAGCAAGCACACGGAACACAGTCAAACTGTACAAACGCACGTGTTTCAATCATTCTGATTCGATAGAAAATGACAGCACGATCGCCACTGTTCACGGTTCACTGCCATATCCTTAAGTGTCTCCAGCCAGCGAGTCGACGAGTCCTTCGGACCCCAACCACGAAGGCGTGAGACACCTACTTTACCTAACTTCGCTGTACATTTTCTCATCCCACGTTGCCA
>LUCM01010312.1:146311-168504 GCA_008360955.1 Fasciolopsis buskii | reverse complement strand
GTCTTACCATTTGAAAGCGGCTCTTCACTCCTCAAACTGGAAATAAATGGTATACTTTGCCTCGCCATTGGTGAAAGAAGTAAGAATATGAATAAAGTCAGAACCAACAAGAACGAAATGATGATTATTTATAGCGAGGTTGATGAAACGTCTGTACAGCTCTTCTACGTCATTTTAACGGTGAGATGCGTGTTGATAGTAATTGATTAGTCGTGTGGAAAAAACAAAACAGAATATTTTTGCATGTGGTTGGATGAACAAAGTTTCTCGGGAAGCATCCGACGGGTTTCACCGTATTTGCCTCTCACCAGGTACGCTCACCCGGGACACTTCCATCCAACCATCCCCCTACTTGTGCACTCCTTTAATAATTCATTCGAAGAATCTCATTTCAAACATGCTACTGACGACAAAAGCCCATCCGTACGGAACTCGTGTCTTCTTTTTAAAGGTTAGCCTTGTCTGATGGATAAAAAATCCGACGAATCATCTTGTGGTTCAGATGAGATTCTAGCGAGAAAAGATTATTTTTTTGTTGGAACTATCTTGTGTGTGTGTGTGTATGTATGTATATATTCTTCTGTAGAACTCAAGACTGTTGAGAAAAAGACATTGGTTGGTTAGTGCTGAAACGAAATCAACACGTGACAACTGAACATCAGAAATAAGAAACGCTGCCTTTTGACTGACTGCCCACACTTTTGTGTCGTGATCACATCGAAGTTTTCTTATGGAAATCTGACTACATTATGGTGTTCGTTTGCCGTTAAAATAGTTCGGAAATGTTGCTTTTTAAAAATTCGATTGATTGTCACCGCCACTTGGTGTCCTGCCTTGTTACACCTCTTAGATCTTCTATTTCACCCGAAAGGACCACTCGTACTGACTGACACGTAGCTTTTAAACACATCCAGCCGACAAAGATGTCCATTCCGGCATTCCTGAGAGCCAGCCTTCGTTTCCTGTTCACGAAAATGCCGGACCTGTCTCTCATATTCATACTTGTTTCATCCGTACGCAACAACTGTGGTTTAACCCGGATGTTGTGGATACCCTCACGTGGATCGACAACCTCAAACTCGAGCAGCATGATATACATTCCAACAAGAAAACTGAAAGTGATGCGACAACACACATTAACTCTTCCTGATCCCGGAATTTTTTACGCAGACTCCCTAGACAGAAATGACCGTGTTGGTAACTCAGTCTCGTCCTAAATTTTCTCGTCATAGCAGTAAGATTACAACGAACCTTTATACGGTTCATTTAACCCAGGACAGTCAACGTATTACTGTGGGCTACTTCAATCAGGCATCGACTCTGTCACTAATTGTATCTGATTTGACAGACCTGTACGTTTATCACACCAGAGGTAACTCCATTTTAGACCGAGTTATCATCAAATGCCTTGAATCGTATTCTCCGAACCTATGCGGGGCCAGCTCAACGAATGACCATTATCTTCCACTAAGATCAGGCAAACAAACCAAGCGGAAATTTGCCTCGGAATAATTCCCCACGACAATTTCATTCTTCTCCAAAATCCTGTTTCACACGCAACTTCTTGTGTCGCCATTGAATCTTGGTCAAATGACCATGTCTGACTTGTTACACAGAGACAACCAATACAATCTTTGATATTTACTGTCCCCTCAAAACCTCATACGTCTAAAATGACGGTGACGGCAGGAACACTTTCGGAAATTCCATGACATTTTCCTTGTTCGATCGATTCCCACCTTAATAACGACTGAGGTCAAACGTATTGACACGACGTTTGCCAATCAAACTCGGCTTGGTAACAACAAAGGGTCTTCGCGGCAAGGCACCTGGCTTTTGTGCGGGAAGAAAGTGAAGTTTTTGCAAACGCTGACAGTCTCAGTCGGCTTGCAGTTATACCTCAATCACATTTGACCAGAATGATTATATGCCATCTGCATCTTTTTCCAGGGCAGAGGTATTCGAGCTTTTCTTCCACACTGGAATTATCATATGGATTGATTCTGACAATCTTTGCGCATCTCTTCTAACACACGATGTTGCGGTTGCGGTGGATCCATTCACTTTCCTAATTAACATACATGAATAAGCTTATCTTTTCGCGCTGACCACTGAATGCTCGTCACTATGGTACCAAACCAAAAATCTAGCCTAAACCAATTGCTTTGACCCGATTGCTTTAACGTCTTCCGGCCTCACACGGATAGTGTATGGTATGTATAAGTCTCTTCTTTCTTCGGTGAGCCCTCCTACAAATCTTTTTCAATGTGCTTTGAAATCTGACAGGTCCACTTTGAACGTTGTCATCTTCCTTGATCATTATATTTGTAAGCCCTTCGATGTATCAATGAAATCTGTATGTTGCGCTTTCTTGGACAATCCGTCTGCATTCGATTCTGTCCCACGGTCTCTCCTACTTCACAAATTGCAAACATCTTGTCCCAAGCGCCTGTTGGCATGGCTGTCTGATTACTTTACCATCCGGACGCAGTGCACACGCGAGGGCGGTAAAACGTCAAAACTGTTGGTAAACGAATCAAATGTGCTTCAGGGTGCTGTTCTTTATCCCTTTTTTTTCTCTACGTATAGCACTAAACAACCAACTAGTTCCTCCTGATAATGTGGCCGCCTCAAGAAGTTTTCAGCAATGATGACTTCCAAAGTTTCTCCAACAACTGATATTATGCTTACAACTTTTCTATGCAAGTCGGTTTAAATTTTAACACATCTAAGTACTTCGAATATCAGTTCTTTCTCGCCTTCTCCCGGTAAGACAACATATCTGAACCAACATTCATCAACTCAGAAACACATACTTAGGTTCATAAAATACTTTCAGCTGGCGAGAATCCTCTATGCGATGATTTTTCAAAATACCATTCTCCTATAATCAACAAGATTCGCTTTTCGCTCCATACTCGGTAGGATCAATATCTGTAGAAACTCCAGTGTCGCATGATTAGAAAGCATCTGGACAAACGGGGATACCGTTCTAGCCGACTTCCTAAATAATCTATCTTAATGCATTCAAATCATTCACTTGACGAGTTTATTTTTTCCTGGCTTTTGCAACGTGATGACTGGAACCGTTTTCCTATTTTTTGCTACTAATTTTGAATTGATTGGAACAATTATGTACGTCAACGTCTGTACGATACAATACAGTGCAATACACGATGTGATGGTCCTAATACCTTTGCATGGCGCATATCTAGCTGTACGTTATAGGATCCGTGATCTCCTGTACGTCTTGACAGATTCAAATTAGACCTGATCCGATCGGAAGAAACCTCTGTGATATGATGAAACCGTTCATACTGATCCAATCTTCGCGTGACACTAATCATTCCTGGGTTCGCTGGCTGAAATTAGTACGCAAACCAGGTTCCGTCCCTTCCTCCAACTAACTACTTTTCCCCATTCCTATGCTTTCGATGAATCCGAACACGCTTAAATAGATGTGTTCCCCTTTTGTCTAACTCATGCTGAACTTAATCACAGACGCATCTAACTGACTGGTTCATGTGTTCGGCAAATGACCTACTGGGATATTGTCCTAGAACAAGCCATGTGACGCAGTGCAGTAAAACAATTGGTATCGTCTACATATAAAACAAATCGGTGAGAATGGTGGCTACTAACTGACAATCATAGACACGAAGCTGTACTGCCAATGACGCTTTCCTTTATTATAAAAACCATAAGGTTGTAACTGAACTCTAATGCAATTTCCGATTACTAGGGGCGCTGCTAACTTCATTTGCTTTGTCTGAGTTCAGTTAGTGTCACACTACTCTCATTCACAATTATTGCATCGGATCAGCGTTACCGGAACCGAGATAAAGGGATTCATAGCTTCAAATACTACTGTAAAAAGCCACAATCATATTTGTACCACTGATAGCATTGTCGGTAGTTCGAATCTGATGAAGCTTCCCAGGCTTGAGCTAAGATGGCCTGGGATCAACTCGAGTCTTTCAAACATTATATATATATATATACTTTACCAGCGCAATATAACATTGGAAGTACTCCCTACAGTTCGCATGTCATAAGCGGAATAATATCAAACCACACACACACACACACACACACACACACATGAACACGCGACTGCGTTGAAGATAGGATAGTGTTGTTTAAGTGCAGAACCACTAGGGTGACATACCAATACACCCCGAAATGGTCACTCAGTGTACGCCGGGACATGTGTGTGCGCTGACTAGAGTGTAGAAGGAGGAAAGTGGACTAAGGTTAATAAACGCATACATTATCCAATTCCGATTCGTTTTCAAGTAACGCATGGTTACTTGGATCATGGTATGCACCTGCAAACCGACTTGGACGAGCGAGATGAACAAAAACTAAGGTCTGAGCTCTGGTTGGTGTGCAGTTGAATCACTAACCAGGAAGCGCTTGAGGTATCACATGATGATAAGCTTTTCGTCACTCGCGTATGGGTTGAAGCGTCAACAAACAAAACAAGGGTAGCAACCTACCGATAAACCCTAGCGTATTTGACTGAACCATCAGGTGAATCTGTTAAGTCCAGCCCAACAAATGGGTCTTGGTAGAATGAGGATAGAACCGACCGAAATGGAAAAAAGACCGTTTGTATGCTTGTGTTCTTATCTGGGCATAGAGACAGCTTTGAAGCTAATGCAAAATAAAAACTTTGCCTTCCGTCTTCATTTCGCATTCATCATGGCCTAGTCTGTCAAGGAACTGTCTGAGCTTGTGATGCTGAGCCGTGGAGGTTCAAGTTTTCGAAGTGCTTGTGAGAAATTTCATGCGCCCCACACGGACCGGCAGAAGAAATCTACTCACCTGCGCAAAAACACTAGGAAAAGGCCGGTGAAAACTGAAAGTATAATACTCAATGAACTAGCGATCAGAGTGCATCAATTACTTTCCCAGCAGCCCTGCAAGCTAAACAGAGAAGTCTTGAGACTGTGTAGTTGCGTTTACGGAAGTATGGAATACGTTAAAGAGGAAGAGATATGAAAAGATTCATCCCATCCGATCTGCACTCTGTGTCCCGCGACGGGAAGCGGGTACTTGAATCTCCCAACTGCTTTCAACATCTGCGTCTTTCCCAAATTCATTGTGAAGTTAACAGAAAAAAGAGGGATGTCTGCGTGCTATCTCTCCCAGACTCTTTCTTCCTATCATCGACTGTCCGTCGTCGTACATGGTTACTCTTTTGTCTGCTGTACTACGCGTTCGTCTAGTCCAGAGCAAGGTTTTTTAATCGAGGAATACCCCTAGCAACCAAGCGCGATCTGCTACCTAGCAGCAATGTTTCAGACGAGTTGGTAACCAGTTGATCGGTTCATGCGCCTTTTCTGAAAAAAAAACTGGCAGGATATGTCGCCTTATTCAGTTGGCGTACATACTTTTAGTGCCATCAACCTTTTCGGAGAAGATCAATTATTTCCGGTCACTGTTTCCTCTAAGATCTAGTATGACGTTTGATACCAGCTCTATGACATTTGCCTGGTTGCGTTTGTTTTATTGCGCTAGAGATCTGCACTTTTCGAGAGTCCTCAATTTCGAATCGTTTCGATTGCTCGACATTCCCCTGCCTTGGTTTTCCTGCGCGCGTATTGTCGTATCGATGCTATTTCGGCATCATGACACGGGCAATACATTCCTCACATCTGGTTAAGGACCCTTGTCTTTTATATTCCATCGACTGGGAGGAATTTGTCAACCACGATGTCGGAATTAGAAAGAAGACACTCCTGGGGTCGCATTCCGGACGCCTTCCAAATACTGCCCCCATCACCGTGCCAGCGGCGGACTTGTGTTCTCCAGGGAGAAGGCTTGAAAAGCGAAAACCCGCCATACCCTCGGAACTCCCGCTACTTTTCCGTGGCCGCCTATTCAATGAGTTTCGGTTTACCTTATTCACGACTAAACTCCAACGCTCGTGGTCGTACTCTTATTCGCAATCTAAAACCTTACCATATCCGGATGATCTAACAACATTCACTCAACGAGTCAAACGATTAAAATTAAGTAGCGTTTGCCTTATCGCCATAATTCGTGCATTTGCAATTGGAGACAATCACGTGAAGTTGCAGTGGAAAGTGAATTTGCAAAATCCCTGGCCACCGATTACAAATGAGAGTTGTTTTTTTTGTCGAACAGCGCACATCACTGCGACGTATCCCGAAAGTTCTGCTTCTTCTCGAATGTGTATCTTGACCCAAAATTAACATCCATTAGGCGGCCAAACGAACGATTACGAAATACGGACGATACACGTATCTACTACCGTCGTGCAGTACAATGCTGTAAAAAATAGTGTATAAAGTGAGGTTATGCACGCCTACCATAGATGCAAGGCTACTGTGCCTCGGTGCGACTGGCCAAGCAGAGATGAAACACAATTAGTACCCCGGGGTTGGGGGAACAGGACTGACGGCCAATCATCTATGACGTCAGTTGAACAACACAAAAGCTTGAAATTGGATCGAATCCAAGCCCGAGGACAGGTACGGAATTAGCCCGGGGAATGTAATCCGCGGACCGGGTGAAAGCGACCTGATTTTGTGACACGTTCAGAGAGCGGAGGCGACATTCGATATGAAGACCAAAGGACATCCAATGAGCATGTTAGACAGAGAACAATCGGCTAAAAACACATTGTTGCACGCGCACTTGTATCAATCATTTCATTATGACAAATTGACGAAATTGTCGTGTTGATAAGCTAGAACCCATTTGGTTGTTCTCGATTGATCAGGGAGGGGTGGAACTGAGCTAGAATCGAGACGACCGATCTAAGGCGCCAAAGTTGGTGATCGTGATAAACAAGATTTTAAAACGGTTTTTGTACGCTTTCTAGTCTAATCTCACTTATGGGCTACGTAAATCTTATCACAAATCATCTATACGTAAAGTCGTCTATGGATCGATTCCATGACGCCGGTTGGTCGGGGTAGTTCTTTAGTACAAAACCAACGGAACGTGAGATTTTCCAATCCACGTGACTTTCAAAAGCAAGTGAAAGTTAAAAAAAGGTGAAAGTTGTTTGTTTTTAATAGGCTTTTAATGTGCACAAAATGTTGCTTTCACGAAATTATTTTTGATGGGCTATGAACGCTTAATTCACCATTTAGAAATAGTCCTCGTTGGGAGTCGGCACCAACGCATATCCACTATCCCCGGAATGGGACATGAATCCGGGAAGAACGACTGTGAATCGAGCACCCCAGCCAGTACGGTCCCAGGCAAGCTCTCAAAGGTTTATTTTGCTTCTGTCTATTGCGGAAAGCTCTTGACAGGAACAGGTTTTATTAATAACAGTCACGTGTAAGCAACGGTATCCCGCAGCTTCAAGGCGGCTTCCAATGGCCACTCAGACAATGGGAATCTTGGTAGTCCGGAGCTAAGAGAACGAAATTAGGCCATCCATATGGCGCCATGTCACTTTCATTGCATGAGATCTCACCAAGTCGGACTGATTGAAATACGTTCTACAATTTCGCGTCTGTATGGCACTTTTAAGTTCGGGTGACAGCCAAACGTATGCTCACGAAAATGAGAAGATGCCCTATGTTACGTTTACAATTACGGAGTTAAAAAATAGCTGAATATTTGTAAATTATATATAAGGCTTTTAACCATAGAAAACTGCAGTACTTTGGTTTGAAATAGTCAGTCGTAATAACCCAGGGACACGTATCATCCCCGAGTATTGGAGTGGCTCCAACCGCAGACTATGTAACTGAAGATGGCAAGAAGACCCCTACAGCTGGAAGTCACATTAGAGTTCATTTACAACGCATTCTCCTACAGTACAAGCTATTAGACAAAACAACCATTAGCAGAATGCTCTAAAAATACATTTGCTTTTCAATTTCGCCTGTTACTGCCGATGGCCACCTTGAGGCTGTGATGTGAACGTGTCACGTGATTTGCTCGAGCAAAGCTACTTCTGTTAATTCAACAGAATATAGATAGATAAATCCTGAGAATGGTGCAAGTGGTCCACTGTGATGAGTTTCTGTGCCCGTCACGTGATACACTGGTATTGCTTCGCCGTAGCTTGTACGCACTATCAGGCAATCTGAACGGCAGTGGCACACGAACGAAAAGTTCGAAATGCCACAAATTTCATTGGGCCGAAGATATTCGACGATTAGGTATTCCTTATACTTTATAATATAGACATATGACTTGAAAGACCGTGTCTTCCAACGGTCTTGGTTCTCCTGTTATCTTCGGTTCGGTCAAACTCATTTCAGTGTGTTTTGACAGTCCATGTCTGTGCCTTACTACCATTGATCGAATTCCGTATTATTATTTCAGACAGTGCTGTTACGTCCACACAGAATCATTCTGAGTAGGTGAGCGACTGCCAACCGATCCGCTGTCTGGCTAGCCAACAAGCGACACGGAAAAACCAGTTGGTCATGTGTTTATGCATACTCATTGAAGACATATGGCTACGCGTCACAAGCGATGGTCATCGACCAACGGTAAAAGTGTGCATCTCTTGTAAGAAGGTCAATCGCTCATGGGATGGGTTAACAGAGGTAGAAAAATCAAGAGTGTGTAATGCGAAGTCTAAGGATTGCTCAAGGAACAACCATATATGTAGGATTTGTTACATACTTGCGTTTCGCTTCCTTGCCGTTAAGCACTGTTCGTACTCAGATTATCTAATAACCCATAGTTGAGTGGCTCACTCCTTTACAAATCGTGTATCGTTACATCAACGCGCTATAGAGCTTGCTCACAGGAAATATTTCCTAGCCAAGCTTTTCCATTTCCCCGTGACTTAATTAAACGGTACGTCCAGGTAACTGATTTAATGATAGACCGTAGCTCGTTTGAATAGTTTGTCAATGTATATTTAATATGTCCAACTGTAAGACGGGAAAAATCACGTGAGGGGAACTAGTTTTGCTCACGCGTTCAAGTTAAATGGTCGAATGTAAAACAGACCAGATGAGATCAAATGCCAGACTAATCAAAAGAAACAAGCCAACTAGGAGGAGATTAGCAAGCACGGTGACAACGTCCATTTGTTGGGCTTCTCGGAGCATTTGAGTCATTATTGACTGATCAGTCAGGAACTGGACAAAATCACAATCGATAATGAAATCCGTTTACAGTTGGATCATTACCCTCCTCCGGCTTAGGTCGAGACAGGAAACAGCGTGAGTAAACGAAACGTGAGGCAAAATAATGCTGATACCATTAGCTTGAAAGCAGTACAGTCTGGAAATACAACAGCCACGAAGTACAACAACACCAACGCTGGTTTTAGAAGTTGTAGCTCCGGCTGAATAAGTCTACAACTATAACATACGCGGCAGGTGTGAGGTATTGGAAATTACTAATGTGACTAATGCGCAAGTCAAGTGATGCCGTCCGATACATCTTCACGCTGACCTCCGCAGACAAGCAACCAATAGGAACCGTGACGACTAGCGGTCGTGAAATTCAAGCATTCCGCGAAGGCGACTGAACGGAACTTATTCCACCAAGAGGAATATTTCCAACTTTGTATATAACTCTAGGAGATGTAAATAGAACTTGAACTTGTTCCTGTTCATCTGTGGTCTCCTTGTTGACTTCATTCGTCTAGTTTGGGTTGAAGCCAACTTCGTACTTACTGGTACTTCGTTTCCGTTCACTAATTAGAAGTCCATACACCACAAGAAGGTAAAACGACCACCTGCTTAAGGTACTCAACAGAGAGAGAGAGATGACGCTTGGCTCAGTTTGGAAATCGTATGGCTTCTCTTATTCGTAAGACTGTTACCACTCCCTAAACGATTGTCATGTTCAAATTTGTCTCTCGCCATGTGCTCTCGCGCAAAAGGTACATTTTCCTGCAGTGCTTCATCTCTTGCAATGCGTCCGTCATCCCTTTTGTAAACGTGTTCATAAGCAGGCGTTTTGACCGAGAAACTACGCAAAATCACGCAATCTCTGAATTGGCCTTTCAACGGGTTACTTGTTGATGATAATTATGCTCGACAAACTTACCATTTTGGACAAAACAACGAGACTTCCAGTGAAATACCTTAAAGTCGGTAAAGTCACCTGGCTGCTATGATCTGACAAATTGCCTGGTTAGTGTTGATAACAGCTAAATTAAGTAAACGAATAAAGGTTGACTAACAAAATCATTTCCGGTGTCTGCCAAATCCAATTCACTTCCACCAGAGCTCCAGTCTGCTGAACACATGCAAAGTGAATCTCCGTTTTCAATGGGAGAAAATAGTCACGTGCTGGACAGTGCAGTGTCAGCCTTGCGCGCGAGCATGGGTAACTTGACAGTCACGTAATCAATCGCTAATCAATGGCTTCTGTACACAGAAGCCACTGACACAGACGGCGTCTGCCATGGTGATGACATTAGTTGACTGCTGTACAAAATCTAACCACCCCCGTTCATTGTATCTGATAAGTGAATAATATATAATTTTCAAGTTGTTCTGCGTAAGCGGTTGAAAAGAGTAATGTGAAATATTAACGTTTCACATTGTTAGTCTTCTGTCAAAAAGAGCAGTCGCGCAACATACCTGGTCAACAAAGTTTCAGTGTTTATTCATTCTTGTGGCTTGATGCATTTTCCTCACCCTAGCAGCGAGCTGGAAGCGTCCGTATGGCTCAGTCCATGTGACTTTCTGATGACAACTGAATATGGAATCCGGGCCCTTTCACCACTCGCGGGATGCTTTGCATGCCTTCATGCACTAAGTTGGGAACATGCAGATCGCCAAGGCGGCCGGTTTTCTTAGAGCAACTTCATATTTTGGGTGAACTATGCCAAAAGTCCCAGTCAAGCAGAACATCTAATGAATGTCTATCAGTTCGTCAACGCGATTCAATGGACAATGACACGCTCGCATTCCTGTCGTTCACAGAGCAACAGAGACACACTGGGGCACATTTAATCGGGCAACACGCGGTACACCGTGTCCTAGACCCATAACACTGATTAGAAAACAAAAGTGAGCATTACTCAAGCCACCCTGCGGGGTGGGAGCAATTGAACAATATGGCAGAATTCAAATTCAAATTCAAAAGTTGTACAACCTATCAAAATTACACAGCTGAAAGTGCAAACACTGACCGTGCGTGGGTGAAACATCCGGAATGGTGACTGATATGTGTGGGTGGGTTTGGACCTCCAGTAAGAGCAAATGTATACATGTGCGCTTGCGGATCTGGGCCGATGCACAAAACTCGAACATTTCCTGGGGTTGAAATTCCCTGCGTATGCGTGCGCACACACACATACACACACGGAAAAAAGGTCATGCTGTTGACAGGGTAGTGAAAATAGAGCACAAACAGTGATTTTTTTCAAAACTAATCATGACTGAGTAGTTTGGATAGTGGAAGATAGTGAAGGATGGTAAAAGAACAACCTTGAGGGATGCGAAAGCGCTAAAAATATTCATGTGAATGTGCTCCAATTGGACAAGGGAGACCTGGTGCTGACGCACACAACCGGCGTTGATCAGATTAGGACAAGACCCGTTCCAAAGTGTGACTTGGAGTTTTACTTTTGACGGAATAGCTATCACTTTGGTAATTGGTCATTTGTTTTCATTCGAACCGTTCGACTAGGGGGAAAACAAACCGGACAGCGAAACTAGCCATAGTAACTGTAACCATAAGGTTTCAACAAGAAAAATCAAAATAGGGTGTTGGCCGTGTGTTGGAATGATGATAGTGATGATGATGCTGACAACGCAGAAAGAACCAAGCAAGTTTCCCATTATATCACATTCGACTCTCAGTATCACACTATTTGAGTAGTCGTTTTAGATTCGGATAAGAATACTGACTTTTGGGAACAAAGCAAACTGGAAAATTCATTTTTCAAAACATATGCACACGAGCACGACCAGGGCCTCGGATGGGCGGGGGGTGGGAATTAGGTGAGCAAAAAGAGAAGTTGGTGAGTTAACGGTAAACCTCGTAACCATAGGTTGTACTTAGACTGGTCATGGATTTGGACGATAGAACTGATAAACTGAATCTTCCGATTGGGACGTTTCACCGGAAAACATATTGGTAAACATGTTCTCCATCAGACGTGGCACAAGGTCGGCTCGTGTGATTGTGGGATTTGAAGACGAGGAAGCCGTCGTACAGATTACGGACTCGAACGTGGAACTGGCCGAACCAGAGGGAATGAGTGCAAGACCTAGGCGATTGGCCGCCTCGGTCGGTTGTTGCGAGCGCGGAGAGACATGCAGACTTGATTGACTAGTGAAGTAGTAGGGTGACGACTCGTAGGTACCGGGGTCCGGTGGGAGGGGGGCACTGAGCGGAGTTGCAGAAATGTCAAACGGGCCCGGTGCAATTAGGGGGTGTTCAAATGCATCTTGTGCCCCTGAAACAAAAAGGAAAGGTTGTATAAGCGACAGTAGTTGAGGTAATAGATCTCTCGCTACTAGTGGGAATGTGCAGGAATTTTTGTCGGCTCATAACAGAAGCAGATGATTCAAAGTCTTTGCTGCATAATTCCCTAGTTAAAATTTTTGTTCCAAAAAGGAACTGAATTGGTGTTTCCATGTGTAATAAGTGTAACATAAGTCGGAATTAAGCACGCTAGCTTAACTGCTACGGCGTTCAACTAACAATCTTTCGTTCATGACCAGAGTTCCAGTTCGGGTGTCGTCGATACCCGCGGCCGATGACTAATCACCGGGAGCGCTACTGTCTCGACTATGTATGTTGCATAATGTGATTAGACTAAGGTATAACACTTCGGTATTTGGCGAGGTTTCGCCCGTCGACGTAAACCGAAGCAGAGTGGTCCATCCCAAGTCTCTGGTCTACAAAGCACTGAAGTCAGATGAAGCTTTTACAACCCATTGGAAGCTAGCGACTGGAATTCTGGGGATCAGTATCTCATGTTCTTTCATATTAGCCGATAGGCGAAATTCGAGCCCATGAGTTTCTCTTGGGACGCAGTGTCTTGTAAATTGATGAGAGGCATTGGCTACTTTGTGATCCATCACGACCATCACGTCGTAGTAGTCTTTTCCGGGTTCGTGTAGAAGGCACCCGGTTGAAGAAAATGTGACTACTCCTTCAAGTGTCACACTCGCTTGTTGTCGGTGGCTTTTGCAATGACTGTGAATCTGCCCTGTCCACATCCACCTATCGATTTGGGGACCGTTCACTATCCGCGACGCTACTCCTTCCCGGGTCACACGTTTAGGGGAAGTTTTAAGCTATTTAATGAACAACGAAAGCAGAAGCCTCTTCAAGCAACGGCAGCCATTTTTGGATTATCCGATGAGAATCCAAGGTTTCTGTGGGTGTTGGAGAATTGTTATTTAGCAGGATGTGCAGAGATGCCACAGAACAGATAGACTGTTCGAATTCATTTCATTATGTTTGGGTAAATAAGCGTACCATATAAAACTAAGAGTGTTCGGCAGTAGTGTGGTGAAGTGCCTCAAAATCTACCGCTAAAAGTAACTGGCAGCTTTCTCCGATGGCAGTGCGGATGGGTATAGTGATGCCGGCAATGAGGACGAATGGCTTCTGTTGTTACCCAAGGCAGCTGTATTCTCGTTTCATAAACATTTCTTTCCAATTACTAGCAAAATGGTAGTAGTGGAAGGCAGTAGTGCCAAACTTAATCGAATCCTGTTTCGTTTTTATGGTGTAATTAGTATGCGCATCGATGGTAGAACCAAACTGTGCGGAAGTATATGAACGATTCTGCTGCTGTTATCGCCCGCCGGGTACGAACATCCACATTAATGCATGTCTGATAAACGACACTAATTACGAACTCGGGCTTGTGCTTGCAAGAAAATTTAGTTCAGCTACCAATAGGCACTATAATCATATTACAAAATCCGAACCATACACCATGTGTTACCCTTCTGACCGGTGGTTTTGACTAACCGACTAACAAACATCTCACCAACAACCATGGGATTTTCATGCGATGTATGAATCAACGCATATTCCCCGCGTATTACGTGTGATTCAAGTGCTGTCTTGTACGGTGATCAGGGATGGATTCTATTTGGGATAATTTCGTAGTCCAAACAATCCAACAGAATGCTTTTGTTCTTCATCAAATCGGTGCACAAAAACCTCAGTGACACTGGAAAGATGTAGATGAAAACAAGATTCGTTTTTTCCATCTACCAGGAGTCATCCTATGAGTTACACGTCTATAAGTAATTTCATACTGCATCGGTCATCGCGCAGGCTAATCAGGACCGCGCTATCCATTGCTCCGAACAGGATGGTTTGTGATCAGTCTACTTCTGGTAGGAGATTTCATGATGCGTTAATGCCTCTTTGCCTTGTCTGTCAGACTTTTAGGTCAACGGCTTCGGTGAGGTTTCTCAAAGGAAAACATCTTCTTCGGTGTGGTCAGCCGCGAATTATACATTGTCCAAATACCTTCAGCGCTTTTTCTACACGAAACGTTTCTAATTTCTAATCACCGTCTACAAAATATCTTTGCCAAACCTGAAGCAAAAAAAAAAAACCGCAGTTGTGACTTTGTTAATCACAGTGCGCTGACTCCATGTTTAGCCACTGTTACAAGATCAAATTAGGTCATAATTAGAATATGAATAAAATCCAAACACTAGAGCAAAATGTGGTTAAATTTTGAGGGTAAATTGCAAACAATACTTGTTTGGTATTCGCATCGTAGGTGATAAGTGTATCACTTTATGTTTTGTAGCGGAATTCAATAGATTCTGTCGTGATTACTATTCATTACAGTTGTTCAGACGACAAATTTACTATTTTTTGATTTCATCCAGTTATTATCGAATTTGATGATTCCAGTGACGTTTGTAAGGAAACTATTCAATTGGTTGTCTTTGTGTAACAGAGACCGGGCTGGAATGAATGCAAATACGTTGTGATAAAATACATTTTTTAAGCAACCCTTTTGGTGCAAAACAGAAAAATCAAGATATGACTAGATGTGGTTTGTGAAAGTTTAACAGTCAGTAGTACAACAACCAGCAAGTGTCCGTTACGAGAAAAAACGTTCCGTGTTTGAAAACCCACTCACTGTCTTTGCAATATTGGCAAAATATGATGGAACAATTTTGTAGGTAACTGACAAGTTAAGCACAAGATACTAAGTCCTAGAATCCAATCCGTAGAACGGGTATTGAATCCAAATAGGTTAAACTGGTTGGGACATATTTTGCACTCGTCCGAAGAACGACCGCCTATTTCGTCGCACGTTGCTAGAGGATGGTTCGAGGTGACTAGTCGATGACATGGCTAAAACGTACAAAAGCTTCAACCAGTAGACTGGCCCTAGTAGGTACAGTCATACTACAGGATTGGTGTCCACGAGATTCCCCTAAGGGTTAGAGACAGGGAGTGATATGACTCAGTGCCGTAGTCTGTAGCTTTCTTCCACTTACTATTTTGAAGTCGATCTTTTATTATCCCCTGTTCTTTTTCTGTTTGAGCTGATAATGCTGTAAGGTATCAACCTCAACCGGTGGTGGTCGAGAAGATTAGATCGTGGCGTTTGGACGTAAAGGTCGCTCGTTTGAATCTTTCCACCGCCAGTCAACTTCCCCACTAGGCAGTCCTCCACTGGCCACGGCCCCTTTCCTGAAAAATGGTACCCACTGATATTTTATTACTAAATACAGTAAAAGCTAAAAGATTAGAAAATTGATGCCAGGTCAACCGGTGTTCGAAATGAACTCATCTGAAGCCACATAATTACAGAGACCCGCCATCCCCCCAAATCAACTCGTGTTTTCTATGCATCACTGTTATTTTATGCCCTTGTTTCATAGCCAATGCAATGTTTGTTTAGCTTAGTCGCTCGAACACGAGCATGACACCTGTGTATATCTCACGACACACCTATGTGCTATGAACAGATTCGAGTGCTTTCCAGTACTCGTTTATGAATACCGGGCACGCATCTGTGATGCGCACCAGCGACTGCGAAACCCACCATGTGTTTCTCAGGGATATTTCGCCTTATGTTCCTATGTAAAACATACTAATAACAACCAGAAATTTGCCTTTACAAAAACAAACAAACGAACAACTATTCGTTACGCAGATCAGAATAACATGAAGAAAACAATCGATTTGTTGTCAAATAACAACCAGCATGATCTAATGCGGCAGAAAAATTGGCCAGTTATACACTATTTACCGTGCAACAGGAATGCCGGACCGATATCGGTCTCAGCCGAACCAAGCCGTCTGATTGGATCATTGACTAAATCTTGATCTGCCGTTTGAGGATATCCGTAGTCTAGCATCGAACCGGTCATTTGGACTCGTCCAAATCCGAATTCATTCCATCCAATTCGTGTAGATGGGGCTACAGCCGAAGCTAGGTAGGTTTCTGCCGTGTTTTGCGAATGGACGTTGATTTGACTTTGGCCGTACGGGACAAATGCGGTCGATCTGGACATCAGACTCGGTCGACTCAAATTCGGGAAATTGGTCGACCTTGAAACATGAGGATGGCCATGTACGATTGACGAGTGTTCCCTTGATCTACTCTCAGTTTGTACCAAATCCACATCGGAAACGTGAATCATTTGGGTGGATCCAGTTGGCTCGGACGGTTTTCGAGAAACGGTTGGAGATTTTGTCGTATACTCATGTTCAATGGCTGTTACGGTATTCCCGCCACCTTTGACAGTCGATGTGATTGAAGTGGTAGCCGTAGTGGCGATTAGGCTGGTTGAACTTACCGCGGCAATAGTCCGAAAATACGGTTCCGTGGTCGTGGTGAGGTGTTTTGGTTTGGATTCTTCGGCATACACGTCCGTATGCATTTGTTCGGGTTCATATTGGGGAACAAATTCATCCGTTGGGTGAATCGTATTGTCTGAAATATTGAAACCCGATCCGGATTGTAATGAGGAGGTAAAAATAATCATTCTTGTTAACTTTTGATAGACGACGCATTTATTTAGACACAAAAATTTCGGAAATAGTGTCTGGTCATGCATTTTTACAAATCTATCCTAAAACAATGACTCAACATCGTATTGCGCTGTGCTGCTATTGTATTACTATTATATTGTATAAACTTAAACTTCCCAATATCTCCGCAATAAAATAAATAAGAATAAGAAACACTCATCACCTTGTCCTTAAATAAATATTATGATTATTCGCGATAGGTTGCTGAGACAACTGACCGAGACACGATTTCGGTTGATCCGTATAACGTACACGATAGAATGGTAGCAAAAATACGAGACAATTAATTGACAGCCTTTAGCAAACCGCTTGGTAGCTGTCCTTTGATTCACGACAAAACTAACAAACAGACGATAAAATAAAAGGTCAGGGAAAATAGTTTAGTGGGAGATGGTCCTTGATTTTCACCTTTGAGTGTTCAAACTTCCCCTATTTGAAACGACATTCTTCTTAGTTCATTTTGGAAGGATGAAAATATGAGTGGATTACCCTGGAGTTTTTTTCTCGATAATAAACCCGTACTAGTTCACACAATCTACCTTGGTAAATGTTTCACCGTTGATCGAAGATTAGTATGGATGGTCGAACCGAGAAAGAACAATCCAATCCAGGAAATGTTTGAATAAGTTAAACTGTCGTAAATCTACGCACAAGTCACGTGATGCAATGCAATACAGCTCTGTTGCCATCTGCTTAGGGAAGCAGTCAATGAGAACCGTGGTGAATACTATTGGATGGAATCTATTCCACCAATCGAAATTCTATATTTCTATATAAGCTCATCATTGACAAATTAAACCCGAAAGGGTTCCCCAACTGGTGCGGCCATCGGATAGACTTTGATTGTATAGTTTGGGTCGGTGTCATCCAATGCTTTTCGGTAATTCGAATCAATTTCTTGTTGCAAGCGACCGAGTTTCGTGTAAGCTTTCCAATTACAAATATTACATTAGCCCATCTTTAACCGAACTTGCTGTAGAAGCAATGACCTTCTTTATTTGTGCTTACGATCTGACGACGGGAATCATGATAGGCGCGACTAAATAAATGACAACATAAACTCGTTGATAAGTTAATAATTTACGTGAACAACAAACATCGGACAAGATCGATTACCTAAAGCACTTCTGATTGGTTAATCAAAAGTTTTGACGTTCTCCTAACCAGTCGTGTACATTGGGTGCTATGATCCTGACGACCTGAGACAACCAAGTGCTTATAGTTTGTGAAGTAAGAGGTACCGCGGAACGGAATCAAATGAGGATGATGGTGATGATGACTAGTCTACGAAAACTCCGACATGGGGATTTCGTCGATTCATTCAGAGACGTGGACATCGAAGACCGAGGCATCCAAGAGGCATTTGTTAGATTTTTCAGTAGGTCATTTGGGATCATTAGGGCATCCTTAGTTGAACGTGAACGTTTGTATGCTGTAAGCTCCGTCGGTTGGAGACCACAGGAAGTTGATATGGTAGGCCGAAGGTGTTCATTTAAGACAGCGAATAAATCAGGTTAGAGAATCCGGTCACTATGCCATTTTGCGCGTTACTTTGGAACTAATTCAGAAATGTCATTCAGTTGACTTATTTGAATCTCGTTTGCATGGGCCTGAAACGTGATCCAACTTACATGGGCACGTTTGTGCGTACGTACTGTAGGGCCTTTCAATTATCGATCCATTACTCTATAATCTGAGAGAAGCTGAACTCTTGAGACGTCTTATCAATCAGAGGCATGTTCTTAACTAGTTCCGAATATTTCTCACTTAAATCCAAATAATTTTGACCTAATTCCGAAAAAAGTGAAATGTTATGATGAAAGCTCGTCACTAGTCTGGATCAAAAAATCCGCTTAATGATATGTAAAAAAATAGAAATAAAAACATCGGCCCGACCCACAGGACCACGGGGGAGAACAGACGAACACAGACTGTCAGGCCGGACCTCGTGTGGTCATTTCAGTTGCACGCAAAAGTTCAAACTGCCCGGCTTCGGGGAGGAAAGAAGCTATTTACAAATCACATTATGGTGACATTATTGGAAAAATGAAAGAAAACGTGGTTAATACGGCCAGCGTAAGCAACATATTTTACAGCTCGTTCTTTTCTATCCAAAACTGAACTTCATACTACCGGAGTCGGCTGCCGGAAGCCAAGTCTAATGGGATTAACGTTTGCTTGTGTAAGGATGGTGAGTCATCAAATTGGTGAATTTGTACGGGATTTGCCGACGTACCACTTTAGTCCGTTTAGGAATATCGCTAATTGTAAGATAGGAAATGACAGCATTCGATAACGACGAACGACGGACAAACCTGTAAGAAAGATCAGGCCTAATCCAAATTGTTCATGAAGTATTTAGTCTTTTTGTGGTATATATTCGGAATCTGGACAGAACGGTCTCTGCAAGTCCACTTCAGTATGCATGATTCAATATATCTTCTGTCTCTGTGCAAACCACATAAGAGGTTCTATGTCGTTAGGATTTGTTATCATTGCCTGGTCTACTGAGAACTGATATGATGTCACGGCATTCCAATTCTTTAGCCCGCGATGGACTTATTCCCCATTGATCACACAGACAACTTGAGACCATGGGCATGTTCACTTAGTTATATTTACGGATGACGAATGCAACCATAAACTAGCTACTGATCAGTAGTCATTTGTAGAACAAACAAACAAATCCAATCAACAAATGCACGCATGCACACGGACACATACGTGTTCGCATGTAATTTAGTGCCCAGACGCTTCAGCTACGGATCACATATTTCCCGACGCTTAACTGTCCTTGCGCAGCCTGGAATGTAACATCCCCGGCCTGAAGGAGACTAGGCACGCGATTTTGGCTCAGTCTGATCAAAAAGGGACAAAACATGTGTGAACTGTCAGTTGGATTCACAAGACTTGGTCGTCTAGCCTAGGTTTTAGGGATATTTAAGGCAGAAAAGTATGCATTTTGACGGTTCATTAGTTAGTACGCTTTGTTTCGCACATAATGTGAACATAACGGTACCGTATGTATCGGCTACCCCAAAAGGGATTAGTATACCGGAGCAATACTTGCATCGATTTTGCCCAACTCATGATCCGGAATAGCAAACGTGTGAGTTTAGAACGGCAAAGAAGCCACACAACCAAACCAACTGGGTCATATCAATAGGAAACAGCCGGCCGGGACAGTTGACCTAACCGTCCCAGTGTAGATGAGTTTAACGAAGCTTTGGATGCTTGCCGGGTGATGATTTATCCCGGAATTGGAACAATGAACACATTGTATCTGTTTGATCTGAAACTATTCCTGATACGTTGTCTTTTGAGAAAGAAAAAAAGAAAATACGTAGTGTTGGAAGCTACAAACACCGACTGACAACGTACCATCTGGATACTCTAGTGGCTGGAAGCCAACTTTTCGTCCTGTCCGCGCTGAACAAAACTGAATTGTGTTCACCATCTTGCGTAGAATCTCTTCATTTAGTGTCGACTGCTATCTTAGCATATGGCTTGGGAATTCGGACCGATGAATTAAAACACTGGTGAATTTATCTGGAAGCTGCAAGGTTTTCCGTTGTTCATCAGTCTCTGGACGTTTTTTAGTCACTTCGGGCTGTCTTCATTAACCCCGATCTAGAATAGAGTAAACACATGTTTCTGGACAACTCACAAGGTAAACAGATATATCACATGTGAATTGTGTGGCCCAATAAAGTTTTACTCTCGGGCACTGTTGTGATTTCAACGAACAAATCCGGATGTCATGGCAACTGGGAAGAAAGCATGACAGAAAGACGCTCAGTGCAACCAATTTACAACATAAAGCTGAATTCAGATCGATTGAAAAACTGAGAATCAGTCCAAAGTTCTACCGTCCATGTGAGCTTGCATTGATGTTTCATCATATTCGATTCGAACATTAGCTGTTTGACGGTCATTAGAATATACCGTAGTTAGAAAGTACCTCTTGACGAATTCATCATTGCCCGTCGATGTTGTTCGGATTCGAAGGAGTAAATAGTACAACAAAAGTCATTCGCACATATCTCATATCCTGCTGGATAACGAGGCGCCTCCCTCCCACTAGTCCTTTTCTGTTCTGTTCAAATGTTCCTAATCGTGGATAGTTTCAGACCACAAGAAGTCAAATTAGTTCCCCGTTTCAAGACTATGAGAAGTCAAAATGAAGTTTTGTGTCCTTACACGTTAGAGTTTGTCGTGTTCTGACTTATCCTAACACATTTTCGTTTAGCACAGAATACATTTTGCTAGCCACTTGACCGGCAGAAAAATGGCTTTTCTATATTTTTTCTATAGAATTAGTATTCTGTACAAACCGTAGACTACGGGCACTCAGTCAGACTATGCAAATCAACGGTTTGCGCATAGAAACGGTTAAATACGAGCAGTGGTCAGTCTTTGCATTAACCTGCACAACCTTCTTCCATCCGTGACACCATTTTATCGGTACCGGCTTACACAACACACTTCGTTCGATCGAATTCACTATCTGCGATCCAGTATCAGCATCCTAACTGCCGTTGAAAACTAGGGAAGTATCTGTACATATGTCTCATCCTTGTCAGGGATCGAGAACAATGCATATTCATCGCGCTGAATTGGGATAAAGTAATTGTATAGTAGTTCCCTGATTTTCAATGGCAAGTTCAATGTTGTCACATCAGGAAGTCATTTCGAAACCAACATTAAATCTCTTGCTGCAAGCCATTAATCCTTTACATTCTTCACCATTTATTGTCCACGAAATTTCCGGTTTTAAGTTCACGATCGACAAGAGTAAATGAAATGCTTGCATCTCGTAACAAATATCTTCCTTTTGCCCGGACAAACTACTTTTCATTTGCCGATCCAAGCAAATCGTTAGATGACAAACTTCTGTTGATACTCACCGCGAAGTTAGTAGATGGAGGTACTTAGATTGGCTTAAAATTCGCGCTTTTCAATCGTTTCATGACCTTGTATGCGTGTGATATTCCGCCCTTCAACTCTCCGTTACCAATTTGTTAGTTTGCAAATGCAAGATGATCGGCCGACTTACCGTGTGGGTCAGAATAAAGCTATTCAAACCGAAAACGTGTCGGAACAAGCGAATCGGATCAGTGGACGGAAGGTGACGATCGAAGAACTTACCGGTCAAAAGTACCTCCGACAAAATACCGTCCAGTTGAGTAAGACCCAATTGTTTGGCTGTTTGTAAATGATCAACCATTCGAATTGTTATAGAT
>LUCM01010312.1:118549-145004 GCA_008360955.1 Fasciolopsis buskii | reverse complement strand
AGAAGGTTTCAACGGTGGTTGCATTTGTGAGCTTGATAAACGTGGCTTCGGCGGCAGTAAGGTTAGCGCTGATGATGGTGGCGGAGGCAATCCTTGTGAAACTGGTGATGTTTGTGAAGAATCAGACGTATGGGAACTGATCGATGGCGGTCGCGGATCCGTTTCCATAGAAGCCCAACCCGTCGGACGCCTTTGTTGTTGTTGTTGTTGCTGCTGCTGCTGCTGTAATTGGGTGTGTTGACCGGTCAGAGCAGTACTCGATTTCCTCCGAGGTTTTTGACCAACTAGTCCGGAACCAACTATACAGCCTTCGGAATTCGTAACCGCAGCGGACGTATTGACAGTGGCAATGTTACTACAGAAGCTGGTCTCTTCCGTGTAATCATGGGATATACTAACGTTGGACATAGTTCTCCAAACGGCTCCCAAGATGAGCATTTCACCAGCGTGCGATCGAAGTAAGGTTATCTTGGCAAACGAGGATGGAGAGTAGAGGCGATCAGAAAAAAAAACTTAAAATAAGAAAGAATGACTCATATGAGCCAAAGAAAATATTGAAAAATCTGAAAATACGGATGCTTGCTTCGGTTCTGGGCAACTCCTCCACGGGAATTGTGTGATTTGAAACGAAACTTCTAGGCTGATAAATAAATAATACGACTAGTAGGTAAAATTGTAAACATAGTGCAATGACATCCGGAAACTTCATTCTGTTTTAGTTACTTAGCAAATGACACGAAAGCTTTTGTTACTGTGAATGACCAATTTGATTGTTTATGGTGCTTTCCCATCCGATTGACAAATCATCTTCCGTCCTCGGATTGATCATTTGGTGCTTGTTTGTCGGGGATTTTAAAACATGATGCAGCTTATATTAAGTAGTACGGATACTGGACGGGTTATTTCTGTCTAGTCCGAATAGCCTGGCGTGAGCAACATGCATTTGTTCGTCCCGGGCAAGCTGCACCGGTTACGATTCCTAACGAGGATAAGACAGACATTTGATCGTATTTCATCCGTATAGTCTTTATCAACGAAATAACCGCGTACATCATTTGTCAAGAAGGGGTCCGTGGCCAGCAGAAAGCTACCAAGCGTGCAAGTTAATCCGCGACTCTCACGTCCGAACGACGCGATCTTATCCATTTGTTCATCTACAATGTTCTCATATTATTTACTGCTGAGTCGAGCTTTGAAGATTCACGATGAATCCTCTGAAGTAATAATAATGGTAGCATCAGTTTATATCACATGGCATCGCATCATACCATATCAAGCCAAACAATAGCATATGATGTTTCATATTGTAAAATACAACCAAGAAAATGTTTATGGGGAAAAGTCCTCAGCCTTTGACAGGTATGCTTTCATATAAGAATCGGTGTGATCTTCGGATGTATGAAAAGGGTTGGAAGATGTATAGCGGGATGGCGTTTGGTCTCAGTGTTGTGTACGGTTAGAAGCGCATACGTGCACGTTCAAACACTTGCCCGGGGTAGGTAGGCAGGTGACAGTTGGGATCAGGCACAACACTCACAAATTGAGTGAGTTGGGCTGTATTCGCCAATGATAGACAATGAACCGCTCCATAAAGCTTTTATTTTATTGATAGAAACAGAGACTGAGAGACGGAGAGGCAGGAAGTGACAGAAGTTGCATGCTGCGTCTAAACTTATGTTACCTCGATTTTCAGTATACTCACAACACTAGTGATCACAGTTTGGCAATGTTTTCATCTAACTTGAATTGGAAGATGGCTTTTCATATACAAAATTATCCCATAAGCATGTGGGACTGAAATAGTGAATAATTCAATAACGTGGAATAAGTTTTCAATAACGGCTCATTAAATTTTTCTTACCGGTAGTATAAAAAAAATTTCCCCGGGAGCACACGACCGGTTTCGCGGTTATTGCCGCTCTTCAGGTATGCGTATCTGGTACCCTCCTGTGCAACCATCTGTATACTAGTGCACTGTTTTTAGTTTATCACCAGAATCTCATGTAAGGCGTTAGAAGCTTAAATGAATGATAAGCTTATTTAGGAATCACATGTTGATTCGTTGGAGGATTTAAGTCTGACATAATAATAGTTTACACGAAAATAATTTGGTATAGTAGTGTTTCGAGAAATATGGTCGAGACAGATACACAAAGGCCTACTCACTTGATCGTTTTTGCTCAGACTAATGAAGCTAGGTAAATTCTTGGCCCATTCAATCAGGAACAACAATTGCGTTTTCATCGAGTCGCATATGTCCGTGGCGTCGGCAAAGCGTGGTTTGATGTCTGCTTGCTCCGAGGACATTTCTAGCAGGTTTGAATCCACCACATCCTGGCATTGTCTACCCCATAGTCCAGAATTCTGTTTGTTCATAACGAGCTGTAGTAGTAGTAGTAGTAGTAGTAGTAGTAGTAGTAGAAGTAGTAGTAGTAGTAGTAGTAGTGGTAGTAGTAGTAGTAGTAGCAATAACAGAAAACATAAGTGTACGCCTGGTCATACTTACAAAACTCGGGAAACTGAAACGTCATGATAGCGGAAGGAAATCAGAACGCTATTTGATAAAAAAAAATGGAGGGAAAGGTGTTGCTACTTAAGTAGTGATATATCGAACGAAAATAAAGGCAGACCAAATCACGTCACACCAAGTGAGTCTTTTGTGCATTCTATAAGGTTGTCTTCATCACTCAATCTATCACGAAAAATTGAAGGAAAGGAAATTAAACATCAGAATCATTCACCTAAAATAACTTCCTCTGGCTTTCTGGGAAATCCAGTAGGGAAAAAGCATCACTGCGAGCAACCGACTGTTTGTTCGGGGAGCGTGTGAAGCAGGTGGTATGCGGTAGTTTGGTCATCATGGGCCAAGAGTGTTATGCTAAATCGGACCCTTTCGAGACAGTTTACTGCGAACAAGGAAATTTCACCACTTGGTATGGATTTTATCTGTTGAATGGGACAAAATATGGGTATATACTCGAGAGGCTTGGAGATGTGTATTACCGGATACTGTCCCGCTAGCTTGGACCGAAAGCACCAAAGCACCAAAACTTGCTCACTTCGTGCACTTGTTCGCTGATGTCGTGACAAATTGAAGTTTTATCATGAGGTTGCTCTTTCTGGTCCACACCGGTCTATTTCGATCGGAAACGACCATAATGAAATGCAGCACTAAACAAATATACCAGGGGCCTCTTGCAGTTTCTTAGATAAACTAACTAACAGTTGCTTGGATGCTTATTTTCGGGTCCCAGTCAAATCACCCGAATAAAATGGATTTGGCCTGGGGGTCAGCTTAACGAGAATGAGCTTTGCAAACCGAATGGGGTATTCACAAATAGGATACATCCAATGGTGTTCCAAACCTGGCATTCACCGAGGCTCCAAAATATAGCAAATGGTTGCCGAATAAGAAACAAGCTTTCTTTTGGATTGGCCCGTCATCGAATCTTTCGCTTTGCGTTGCCCAAACTCGAATTCGTCTATCAATGGCTTTCCATGTCAAAACGCCAAGTGACTTTCCTACTGACTAGTCCAGTAAGGAAAAAGAAATGTACGAAGATGCCTCGCCTCTTTCGAGCCAATCGGATTGCGCCGCACAACAAATAATGACAATTCGACAAGTTCTCGGCTCATGACATTCGCTGCCACAAGAAAGAGTACCACAATCTAATCGGTTAAAAGAGGCACCTAACAAAATACCCCACGTAATCGCCAAAAAAGGGAACTCATGACTAACTCTTGCTAATACTTCATTGACAATCGGAAATCATTGCACGACAATTGTACGAGTGTGTAGAGTCAACTCAGTTCCCGATATTCAGTTTCATCCTAGTCAAACAGCATATCATAAGCACTTATCGCTTTTGCTAGGGCCTGATTGGTCAGTATGGCTGAAAGATAGAAATAGGTCAAATACTGAAATATGAAAATCGAGAGGTCGTTAAATGTATCCCGTGTGTACACATACGTCACTCACGTGGTACTGGATCAAACGTTTTGGTTGATTATCAAGCCAAATCCAATTTACTCAATCCAGTTCGGTAGGTCATTGAAAAATGTCCGACTACCTGACTTGCACGAACAAATATGGGGGGAGGGCCCATTATCTTGGACCCGGAAGCAGAAGGAATGTGTCCTAAATTTAATCAGTTAGTTGGTAAGTGAAACTGCTAACCACAATTCTGGAATATGGCGCCTAAATAATGGGTGCATCAAGATGAAGGGAACTGTCAACAAACGAGGAAAGACAAAAATCCTAACTCTCTCTCCTCCAACATAAACAAGTACAGACACCAACTTTACTTTCTTGCCACACACGGACCCAGTACCGAAGACCAGGACTCAGTCAGTGTTACTACATCCAACGGAAGCTGGCGAAAGTTCAATTTAATCAGAGGAAAAATTATCGAGTGGCTTGGGATTGGGTTGGATCTTGTATACAGTGACCTCAGATTTTACCTGACCAAACAAATGATCTACGCTGAGCAGTGCTAAATGCAGTATTTATGAGTTCATGAATGGAGTGGTCTTGGTACAGACCCAAAGCTATCAGATGACTTCGGATGAACTGAGCTTTAGCGGAATGGAATGCAGCCGCTTGCATAAAACAGTCTGGAAATTATATATAATATTCAGTTATCAACGGCAGTGAGCAAGCATTGAGGTTAAATTCTGCGCGGAAAACAACCGATGTCATCGGCTTGGTGCACTCGGAGTCTGTGTCAATAGTTTTCGTGTACAGATGATTGGGTTACGTAATCCGATCAGCATTGCTTCGATGAATGCAACCCCGATTGGTTTCACTTTTGTTCCTTGTTAGGTTAACAAATCCCGGCTCTACCGTGCCTGAGGGAAACTGGACAAAAATACAGGCCAAACTTTCTGGCTAAAGTCACATTTTCTATTAGTTGTAGAAATCCAACCCGGTCTAAATAGCATTTTTAGCAAATCGAATAATTTTATTTGATCTACACGAATGGTTGATAGTGAAAACGAAAAAGCGATAAGTTGGACCCACGAAAACAAGTTCGAAACTCACATTTTGGGCTCGATTTTCAGCAGTCAAAAGTTGTTGTAAATCGAACAATGACTGCCCACTGGAGATGGCATCGTACGCCAACGGTCGGTTGCTTATCTTGTCACGTTCATTTTGAACGGCTAAATTAAAGTAGAAAACATAAAAGTCTTTTCTGTTCATAAGATTTCGTGAGGCACAAGACGATAAAAAAAGACGGCGAATATCAATTACAAGATTCAGTGATAGGATGATCGAATTAGTATGGATATCACTTTGGTCAGAGGTACAGATATTGTCATGTTAATCTTAGAGCTNATTGGGTGACAGATTAGGATGATCGCGACCTGGGTTTGGGATATTGTCATTCTTGAATTTGGCAAGCAAATTTACACACCTCGTCCGGTTTTATTCCGGTCTTGGAGAAATACAAATAACTCCGGAAAGTGAATCACATTGAACCAGACAATACCAACTTATTAAATATCATCTATCATATGCGGCCAAGTTGTAACGGTGATACCAGAAGTCAAACAAACAAAGTAAATCAACAAATCAGCTAGCAGAATTGTTAAAATACACGGACCAAACTGTGTTACCAGTTTCGTATTTCACTAGGACAATTTTAATCGTTCTGGATAGAATAACTGATCCGTTAGGAGGGCAAAACCACTGAATATGGATTGACGGAATGTCATCGAGATTTGAGATTGAATCGGATGTGCATATGATATTGTCCACTTTTCATCTGCGGAAAGTCACTTTGTTGATTTATTCCAATAGTGAATTGTTTTCCAATGATGTAATAAAAATATTCGTAAATGTAGAACCTAACGGGGGATCCAGTTGTCATTCTGTGCTTTTTTTCGGTATCACCTTCCACCTGAATAGTCTCCCTCTATGGACCCAGAAACAACACGTAAGATCTTTCAATCTACCTCGGTCATCAGCGCAAGATAGGGTTACGTGCTATATTGGACTAAATTCTGTGCTGGCATAGTAAAACCTGTAGGGAAAAAATCACACATTCTGACTTTCTGTACGTAATCTACGGTTGTTGAACTTAGGACTGTGAAACAAGGACCCATAAACCACGTATCGGTACAACTATTCTCCACATTCTGTAGAATTTGTTTTTTCAATTGTTTTGGACTGTATGGAAATTAATCGGAGCTTCCACACACACACACACACACACACACACACACACAGGAAGAGAGAGAAATTCCCGTTCCAGTTACTGCATCCTTTTGTGCAGAAAGTGCACACTGGCGTCGTAATGCTCTGAAAAATGGTCATTTTAGCACAACAGTCAGAGCATGAGACTGAAGTTCCGATTAATTCTGATAAAAGTTCCTAATTGCTTTGAAGAATATCACGACCGAATGATGTAAGGGCTGTATCGAAAAATCGATGCGCCGTGTATTGGTTTTTATTGTGAATCATGTAACGTCAATACCAGTGTTGTTGGTGGATGTAATTCGCCGACGTTTTGACTACCGTGGGTAGTCTTTCTCCAGTCAAGATTTACAGTCGAATTCTAAAATAGGTTACAAAACAGGGTCGATGCACAACTCACGATCTTAGAACTGTTCACGGAAATGTAAACCTAACGGTACCTTGAACTTTTCAATCCATAGGTGCTGTATTTAAAGTCTAACAGAGAACTCAATCCTTCCGGATCGTCTCGATTTTTCGCGTCATGTGTAACAATTTAGTTAACAAGTTGACTTCGGTGAGTGACTTCTGACACCGGTGTGGAGACTGAAGGTCGATTCGGGATACCGTTAAGGTACACCGGACTGCCAAAACCTACCCTATCCATAATGCTCAGAACCATACGACCTTAAGTCCCAGTCAACATTGGTTTAGAGCATCACGATGGAAGTACGTCGGACTCTATTTGATTCCTTTGAAACTCCTAAAGTGTCTACTAACCTGTCGCTGTCGCATTGGCGGCAGTCCAGTCGTCTGTCTGAGGTCTAGCGATCAAATGTAAATCACACAAGGACTCTGGTCCATAACAAGGTACCGAATGGAAAGATCAGTCATGTCGAGATTCAACCGGCACAAAGCGTTCACACTCCTAGGTCAACGTGATAGCCACTGGAACCCAAGCTCTCACTGTAGCCAAAACACGCATTGACGCACCCAATTGTTTTAGCTTATTGCAAATTCAAACTAGCCAGGGAACATCAGTCATAAAGGACATGAAAATATGAACGTAAACAGTTAGGACCTCATCAAACGGTAACACACAGCACTCTCAAATTGTATGTTATCTTGCTAATGAAGAGACTGGAGACCCCTTCGATTGCTGCATTTTCCTGAGCGATCAAATCAAATCAGTGTTGTTCACGAGGAAAAACAATAACATCGGGTGAAAGGGGAATGAGGATGAGGGGAGCGGATATCAACTTACCTGACTTTTTCATTCCCACGCGAAAACACTTCCGCAAACGGCAAAAACGACACTGATTGCGTTTGTCTTTTGTCACAGCACATTGTCGCTTTTGCCGACAAGTGTACGAATGGTTACGTCTCACGGATCGACGAAAAAATCCTTTGCATCCATCACACGAATAGGCCCCGTAATGTTTACCTTCACGCGAGTTGATGTAATCGTTGAGCCGCGGGTCCGGAGACGAGGCAAATGAAGAGGGATGAAGGAAAATAACAAAGATGAATGGGATCGGAAAAATTCATCAATGTGAACAGTGAAATCGTTCTTCCATCTTATATCATCTTTCTTTTGCTTTGTTTTTTTTTTATGAATGACCTAACGGGAAGAAAGCTGCGGACAACAGAGGACTGCCTAACGGGGAGGATCTTAATCTGCAAACCTCAAATTCAAACTCTACTACCCTACCTACTTGATAATCGTCGGCTGTTATTGAGAGCAAAACGATTAGTTTCCCAAAATATGATGATTTTATCTTTTATTTGACAGTCAAAATATTGAATCTGTGTTAGGATGGTCTACCGTAAAAGAGTTTGCTGGAGCCCGAAAATATTGGTTTTTCTTCTCAGTAGTATGCTTCTCATACGGATGAACAAAATTTCCCCGGAAGCACAAGCAGTTCCATCAAGAATTGCTGTACTTGGTTGAGCTAACGGGATTGCAACTGCACAATAGTCAACATATGATCGGTAATGCATGTTACTACTACTATTACTACTACTGTTACTACTACTACTACTATTACTACTACTACTACTACTATTACTACTACTACTATTAATACTACAAGGTCATCTGGCAGACACACAATAAGTGATTGACCGGATTGACAACGGCTGAGAACCAATAAATTACATGATTGTCTGGGCTAATAAATTTGGAGAACTGTTCGTTCAAGGTCGACTGATGTAGTACACAATGATAAAACGCCTTGTTCTCAGGGTGATTCGAGCAAACGGGTCCCACTGACTGACTGAGATTAGTGGGATTTGGCCATCGTGTTTCTGCCACTGAATCTTCATGAATGGTATTCTCACAATGAAAAGTGTGATAGAAGTGTTTTCACACTTTAACAAGATAGAAATGAAAGCATCTTTTTCAATTATGAACTAACGTATCCTGTTGGTTGGATTGTGTCATGCACGGATCCCATATATCCGTGTATGAGTGTTTAGGTACACAGTTTTGGCCACTACAAACTCCCGCAGGGTGTACAACCAGTGAGCCCGAATTCTAAAATGTATGCTTTTTAGCGATTTGGCTTTCGCTTGGATGGATAACGAGCTCCAAGATGAACTTGCCACGGTACCGATCAGACGCGAACTATGAATGTAACGCTATACGTGTGATCTGTGGCAATCCTCGTTCCCAGACTACCGCAAATCCCCAACAGTGTGCTCCTAACTTGTGAATTAATAATTCTGTGGCACTCATTTCACGTCGGATGCCAGTATTTTACGTATTACGACTGGAAAAAAATTTCATTCGCCAATGCGTGATTCCCTATTTTTGTCACCTGTCAATCAAAATGTATTTGTGATTTGTTAAAATGTAACACCAAGTCGGTCTCCAATTACCGCAATTCAGAACCAAACGTGCCACATCATCGGTCACGAGCTCCCATTTTAGGGTCCAAAAGTTGATTGAAAAAAAAAAACAAATAATCTTCGCAGCAACAACCACTCCCACTAGTGACTACAAAGAAACGCGTGCACACCAAAAACAATTTTCAGAAGGCGCATGGGATCGAATCATCTGTTTGACATATACTATTTTCATACCAAAAGGACCTTGGGCCAAGCTAAATACTAAGTCCGGTCATTCAGAAAGGTACGTTGAAAGAGCGAATGAAGCAGTTGCGTTTGCGTCTAGCTGCCCAACAAGCCCCGCGCGATGTCACCAGACCCAAATGGATGGTACACACAGACTCAGACTGAACGTGTCTACGAACAATATGAAGGCAAGCTGAACTTTGAAACTTTGAAGTCGTTATAAGATAAGTAATGATAATATCTAATAGGAAATTCGAAGTGTACATTACCAAATTAGGTCGTTTGAGGTGTATTGAACCGGACCTAGAGTACTTGCGATCCATTTGTGAACAACGAATGACCGCACGAGGTTGGATATCTTGTCTCGCCCTATTTTTTCTTTTACTCTCCACATTTTATGATCCGACTGATCAAACATGTCAAACCTGTTAGTCAACTAAACGCTACTCGACAGGGTGAAGTTTTGTACACACACACACAAACACACACACACGCACACGCACACTGATTTTTGGTACCTTTTCTTTTACCCGTGTGCTGTGAGTCTCAAAATTTCGTTTGATAGTGCACGTAAGTGTTTTCACATGTAATCAATCACTCTTACAATGCTTGTCAAACGCACACATGCGCAGTTTACACACGAAAGGGAAGACTGTGTGCGTGTGTGTGTGTGTGTGTGTGTGCATGTGGAACATTTGACGTTCTCTAGTTTGATTTGCGTTGGTCACTTCAGGTTCTGATTTCTTTCAGTCGTTTTTCGTGTTGCAAATTAGCCGTGAATAAAGCTTTATTTCCATTGGTCTATCTTGAAAGATGTTTAGGCTTTTCGTAAGGAATGGTAACTATCTAAACTACTAACTGAGAGACCTGGTCCCCCGGGGAGGTAAACATTACGTGCTCTTAGTTGAACTTTAGATGTAAACAAGGTTGCCGGATTAGGAACGGCAACAAAGATTAGCTTCTCGGAAGAAGTAGTACGTTCCTGTCGCGTTAGTTTCGTTCACCTCTCGATGGCATTACAAGTCGGTGGTCACGATGTGTTAACAAACAAAATTGCCAGTTCATGTCATTATCTTGAAATTACTGGATTGGTCTTCAAAAAAAACAAAATCACTAACTGTCTCGATGGTTTTGGAAGGTTGTATTCATCTGTGCTTGGGTGAGATAACACCGAAACCTTGTGAGTGGGACTGAGGGGTTCAGGTGAGGGATTCGCAAAGTAAAAATAGACGATAAACAGGGCTTGGGACAGAGCGCCGCGAACTAATCTCAGTATTCTCTTCGAATGATCAAAAACGGTTCTTCCCGCAAAATCGGTGCGAATCAAGTGTGTGTAACAGGCGACTTATGAAAGCAATTAGATCGTTGAACAGTTAGTCTGGATTGTAAGCTGTTATATAGTATATGTATATATATTATTGTATTTTAGAGGTTACAAGAAGCACACGGAGTTATAACGTGTTACCTTTTATCTTTTAATTCCTTTATTAATGAAATAACAATGTACATAATTTTTCAGGAAGCAGGCCGCGGCCAAAAAAGCACTGCCAAGTGAGGAAGTTGACCGGCGGTGGGCGGATTCGAACCCGCAAGTTTCACGTCCAAATGCTGCGACTTTATCTGCTTGGCCATCGTTTTGATCCAAACCTAGACCCGTTGTCAGACGTGAATATATATATATATATATATATATATATATAATTGTGCTTGAAGCTCTGCAGAAAGCAGCGTAGTAATTGAATACAAAACTGAGTAGAACAAAACAGACAGCTGGAGTTGATAATGCAAATATTGTTGGATTCCCCGTGTATGCCAATCTTCTCCGTAGACGGCGGACGTACGAATACCTCACTTGTTCTGACTTGATATCTTCTCATTTCCCCCCTCATCACTATCTGTAACAGGTCTGTCACGTTGACCGGTACGTTCACGATGACTGGATAGTGTGTTATTTCGGCTGATTCATTTTCGACCGATCTGTTATACGTGATGTCAATCTGAACTCAACTAAGGAAATCGATGTAAAGCCCCCGACTTACTCAGGGTTTAAACCTGGGCTTCGTGACTGGTCTGCATGCGATACTATTTGCTCCATCGGTTCCCGCCTCGGGTAAATAAAATTACGGAGTTCAGTCTATTCAAACATTTTGCTTAATGACAGCGTACGAGCTTTCCAGTTGAAAAATCCGGGTTCGAATTCGGGATGTGATGATGGACATGCACCACTGATGATCTCTAATGAGAACGAAACTCGAATCTGTCGCTTCTGAAGTGTTGGACGGAGAAAGGTATCGTCAAAAAGAAAGTCAGTCCGACATAATAAAACCAACCACACACACTACTCGCAAGTAGTTATGAAATACATGTGAAAAGACCAAAGCAATGAACAAGAGCTCGGCAAACAACCCGGATAAAGTTGTCGTAGCTAGAGTCTATTCTGCAGATCACGCTGATATCCCAAAAAGTTTGCAAATTTGATGCATATTCCAATAGTATGAAAATAATCGGCACTTGAAACAAACAGGACAGTAAAATGGTGACCAACTAAGGACGTACCAGTTGCCCGATCTCCACAGATTAGACACATTGAACCAAAGCTCACACTAATCGAATCCGACACGTCAGTCGATTCTAGTTTTTCCCCGGTCGGGGATGTATCCACCTCTAACATGCTTGAGCCGAGCACTGTGCGTTGCATTCCCATGGCTGCGGCCAGACCTGGATCATTTTCTCCGACGTGTAAATCGTACATGGACCGACCATGTCCAGGTGGTGATTCCAATGTCTCCTGAACCTCATGAGTAGGATCAACCTGGGCAGAAGTGTGACTCGGTCCTTGTTGCAAATGGTGCTGTTGTTGTTGATGCGTCTGCAAATAGTACTGATAGCTGCCAGTCGGCATTGTACTGCTGCTGTCTAGCATCATTTGACCGAGGTGATCTAGACTTGGAGGAGCACCAGAAACCATCGATTGCACCTGGTAGTCCATACTGATGTTCGAGTGTCCCAAAGACTGTGCTCTGTGTTCCGAAGGGCTCGACTGTTGTTGTTGTTGTTGCCTGCATGTTTCGTCCACCATGGATTTTCCACGAAAAGACTGAAGCGGATTGAATGATTGCGTTTCTGTGAAATAGGCCAAACTATTCGGGACCACTTGTGGGTCGAACCGCACCAGATGATGGGGCAGTTCGCCAGCTACCGTTTGTCAAAGGTCAAAGCGTGAAGGTATGGGTGTGCAGGAGAATGGGGGAGAGCAGGGGTGGAAACAAGAAGGGAAAATATCGCGAGATCAGCAAATAAATGCAAGAATAACAAAAGGAAATATATGAAGAACTCTCTTCCAAATTCAAGCCATCACACAGTTCCACCGCACAACTTCCACTGGAAATATATGACGTTTAATACTGGTTTGATATATTACACTGTCTGAAAAGTGGTCATCGGGAGTGCCCAATTTGGATTTTTTTAAAGAAATAACATGACTTTTGATAGCTGGACTCGGGAATACAATGCTAAATCTGAGGAGTATGCATTTCTGCGGCTGTTTGTGTGTCAATGTCAGAGACATTTCAGATGATGAAATTTATCTGTAGAGAAGACATTGCGACGTGTAACGTTTGTCTGAGTGCGTGCGTGCGTGTGTGTGTGTGTGTGTGTTTGGATGCAGTCGACTGCTAAATCAGACGAACAAGAATCGAAATGAATCCGCTGTTTTCAAGCCTGTCATTCTGGATGTTCACATCTGATCAGACTTGGTCAGCCTCTGAATCCTGGCTGTTTCAACGCATCTACCGTCATGTCGGCCGGTTAGCAGGGTAGTTTAGCGCTCGTACTGAACTCGCTCACAAGTGATATCTAACCCGTCAGTGAAACATAAATTCAGACTTCCAGTAGTGCAATTCGATGAACTACGCCTATTGTTTCATCAAGATGTTCCCCAAGTAAATCAGGAGATGAAGCACCTCGAGCTACGGATCAAATTGTCACAGAAATGTTCTTGAATGCTGATGCTCAAGCGGACCTATTAGGTAGGATCTTGATTAATCGTCGTTTATGCACAATATGACTCTATAAGTTGGTTGGATTTCGAAAGCACAGCATAATTTGTCATCTAGACAGCAATAATATGCCGAAAGTCAAGTTTCATGACTATCTCGTCACTCTTGTTAGCAGAAACAGTTCGCGTCGCACAGTGACGTAGAGTACGTGGAGTATTCTGAGTCAGATTTATCTTATCGCAATGTGCAATCACTGGGCAATTTTGATCAAAACTAAATCGCAACGGTCCACGTATATGGAATCGTTCGGCGCGTTAGTTTTAATGCCATTTTCGCGGCAGACCATAAGCCCAGTTAGCCATAAAGCGTCTGTCTGATCTGGATACTTGTACCAGCTAAGGGCAGAGTTTATCGTATGAGCTAGGAGCTCCAACGAGCACCATTGTAGACGAGGAGTGGGACTGAATGAAGCAAGCGATGTACTTGGTAGTAGGTTTATCCTGCACTCCTAAATCCGTTCTTCAACGCAAATACTGCATCTCTCAGGAGTAGCTGAATCTAATCAGAGGGAAATTGCCAGCTCTCGAACTGGAAGGAAGTGGACGAGATAGGACAACATCTTTAATGTCAGATGAAGATAAGCCCTAAGAAGTATCTTGATAACTGGTGGCATAAGGTGGCCGAAAAAACGAAATTAGCATGCGCTTCAAGTAACAATCAACGCGTTTACGATTATACACGACACCGGCAAACTTCGGTTAGTGAAACTGTGTACAGCAGGAATAAAGAACCTATTCGTGACAAACAGTAGAAGGTCTACAGTTGAACTGAATATTTCACAGAGAAGTTTAGCCAAAGTTTAGCGCTGATGTAGCTAGTCCGATGTTAACAATCGTGAATCGTTGAGGGGTCCATTTTGATTACCCAACGGAAGTGAAACTAGAGTTAAATGTTTGACCACTGAAGCGGAGAAAACTTTCCGGTCCCCGTGACTTCTCTACCAGTTTCTTTCCAATTGGCTGGAAGTATTTTGTTAAATGCATTCATCTTCGTGCTTCGTAATTTTTGAATCAAGAATAGTGTTCCGTAATCATGAAATTATTTACTGATTGTATCCATCTACAAGAAGAATAAACACAGGGACTATGGTGAAAAAAATTGTAGGATTCGTTTTACTCCATTTGCGATCAAAGTTCTGGCTTTACCGGTTCTGGGTTGTCCGAAATCGATCGGTGAGAATAAAATCCGCGAACATCAAGCCGGACTGTGTCCAGGTTAAGGTTGCCTAGACCAGATTGTCACCCTTCGTCAACTACTTCAAACGATCCACGTGCACCGTTGTCCGACAAACAGTTTTTTTTCTCGGTTTAGAAGGCACCTTTGATTGGATCCACCAACCAGCCCTTTGTAGTGTCGTTCACCGGAAGGGTTTTGCTCTAAAGATTCGCTAATTTCCTGCGGTCATAGTACTTCTTGGTTGAGCAAAGGTATATTGTGAACTACCAAGTCATTCTAAATGACTAACGGTATTCGACACGGATGTCCCATCTCTCCATTCTTGTTCAACGTTGTTGTCAACGAGTTAAGCAATGGAAAATGGTTCAGGATTTCTTCAGGTTGTAAGGATCGAACTGGGAGAAACCATGTGAACTGGTTTATGCAGACGACGTCGTGTGCCTGTCCGAATCTGCGAACAGTATGCGCGACATGCGCTGGACAGATTCACGAGGGCTGCAGCTCTAGCCGGAAGTGTGTTTTGCATCATCACAGTGTAAAACACTGTCACAAGACTGGATCTTCGTAGAACCCAATTTGATACTCGAGGAAGGAGAGCTACTCGTTATAGACCATTTCACTAATTTCGACAGTTACTCGACTATGTTGAGTGTTTTCTGTCCAAGAATCGATCAACCTACGGCGGACTGAATCAATTGTGTTGGTGACCTGATTTTTCACTGAAATTTATGACACCGCAATACGCTTAGTTTTGTTATACGGTTAACGAGATGTTGATTTATCGCGCCGAACCTGTTCGTCTCTTGAGAGCTTTTGATCATCAACGTCAGCTTAATATCGCTAGGACTGGATGGAACAACCGAGTCTGTAATGCTGCTGGTTAGGAATCGACTAATGGGTACCGGTTCAGAGAATATTATATAATTGCGCACCAAGCTTAGTCAACTATGTTGATTGGATCACGTGTTACATATGGAAATCACTGGGCCTTGTGACCTGTTTTCTTTTCATTCCATGGAGTGATAGAGGCCATGTGGAGGTCAACAGATGATACGATGCTGAGGAATGAGAAAATGTACGGTAATCTAGGGTAAACTAGGTTTCGCGCGTCCCCATGATCTGGTTCCGAAAGACCAGTCAATCGGTTGACTGAACATACAGAATGATAAAGCAGTGAGTCGCAGTGAACCGTGGCGATCGTGTAGTCGCTTTCAACCGAACTAGACTGATTGAAAATGGTTTGTATGTACAGTTAGATCGTATTCCATATGCTGACTACTGTATCATTCATTTCGTTTCCCATCCACTCTCTGTCCGCCATGGATGTGCATTCTTCTATTGGCTGTACGTAACGTGATGGGAAACGCACCGATCGTTGGGGATTGCCCTGCTATTTCACGTCAAACGAAGATGACGGTGGTAATGATTAATGTCTGCGAAATTTATGGTTGGAAGTGTGAACATTGTGAGTTAGTAGTGAGATCACAGCCTAACGAACAATGGCCACGGTCATCCTAAAAGATGGACCAACTAACTGATTACCATGACAGACCCACAGTCGACGAACAACAATGAGTAAAATGTCCCCATCATGTGAGATGATCGCACTCGGTCAAACCAAACCGGCCATTGGACTAGGAACAACGGTTAGCGGTGCGATGAGAGAAATGCCAGCTCACGCAGTGGTATGGCAAAGATGGAAACCCTCAGGTGCATGAGAGATCAGTCATTTGGAATAGACCGAATGAATAGAAGAGATTTACTCATCTGCTATCCGCACATAGTATCTGATTTCGAGTACTAAAGGATAAAGAATTTGATTAGCTTCACTTTATCAGATCTGTCCATGCTTGTGCAAACGGGACGAAATCGAGGATAGATGAGCCACGATGGACTAGATGCGTTGGATTTTGTTTACCTGATTTTATGGTTACAACATCAATGACCGTCGGACATTCGGTGAATGTGGGATCAACAATAAACCAAAGGGTTTCGATATTCTAGACCTGACCTAAATTTTCAGCTAATTGAAAAGTTTCGTGTTAGGTATGTGTGTGTGCTTCTCTTGTCAGGCCAAAATGTCCAGGCCTAAGCAAACCCGAACAAATTGCGAATGACAAACTGACACACGTCCCGGATGAGCCACCGAGAACCGGATGGTATGATCAACCCTTGTGACCGATCCGCAACACGAGGAATGAAGTGCCTTGGTCTGGAAATGGAATCGATTAAAACATAAGGATATTTTTAGTCTTGACCCATTCTTGTCTAAATATAAACTACTCGTTTGAATTAGCCAACAAACTAGTTCCACAGCATTGCCGTGTGATCAAGTCGGAGTTGATGAAACCAAATTTTTGAAACATCATTTCTGTAAGGACATGTCCCATAACCATGAACACGTTCAGCATTATCATTGGCCTAATTGAACCATACGATCGGATACGATTTGGATACGTGATGATTGATTAAATTGAAACGGGTGCATCTATTCTGTTTGAATTCAAACAACAAAATCCAAGTAAATTCGTAAGAAAAAAGCGAAGCACAAGGAAGGAACAAATCAGGCAGTTTGTCCGTGAAACCGGATAAACTGAACTGAAATTATTCGTACAAAAATAGTAGAAATAACAACAACAACAACAACAACAACAGCAATAAGAGCGCCCGATTTAGATCATTTTGAAATTAGCGCACCGATGAAGAAGTCCAGGAACGTGCAGATCCTTTTGATATTTGTTTATGCGGACAAACCACGAGGGCGGACCTAGGATATCGCACCACTGACTTGTGGTGGCTTGGAAAGCGGGCGATAACTGAATTTCCTCAATAATCAGTTGTTGTTTTTTAATTGAAATAATCTAATCGCCTTCGACAACAAGTTGGCGACCAAATGATTAGGAATTTTGCAAAAATCTACTCATATGAGGCGTAAATGTCGTTAAATTGTATGCACACGGTAGTTCAACCTCACGCCTTCCCCACCCATCATCCTAGGTCACACCCAACTTGTTACAAATAATCATACGTTAATTTTAGATTCTTGGATCTCCTATCACGATAACCGTAGGCTAGTCTGTCATCGCAGTAACACTGTGCACCACGTTATTCCGAAAAGCAAAACCATACTCCGAACCTTGGTTCTCTAGACGTCGTGCTGTCGGATAGTGGTGAGTGTGAGGACATCCAGTCACTCACTCACTCACTCACTCACTCACTCACTCACTCACTCACTCACTCACTCGCTCGCTCGCTCGCTCAATCAATCAATCGATCAATCAATCAATCAATCAATCGATCAACCGAATCAATCAACCGATTTAGTTATCTATCTATCTATGCATCTACCAACCAAGCAGACAATCAATTAATCAGCCTGTCAATGAATCACCCACTCATTTACCGTACTAATCAATCTAGCAATTACTCAGTTAACAAGACAATCAATCATTGAAATATATAGTCAGTGAGTGAATAAGTTACTCAGCCGGTTAGTCAGTTTGTTATTCGATAACTATACTCATCGACTCGTTTTATGGGAACAAATTTCGACAATGTTGATAGTACATTTTATAGTCAGAATAATTTACAACTTGTTTGCTCATATTTCGCAGCTACGTAGGTCAACGATTAAAAAAATAACATTAGTATTAAATGACAGTTTTCTACGTTTGACCCGTCGCATTTGTGTTCACCCCGAACGACTGATCTTTGGACCGAAACTTGAATGAACCACAAGAAAATGACACAGTCTATCTGAGGTGTCTAGTACTTTGTCCGTGTACCAATAAACGTTCAATTCCCCACAATCAATCGATACTTCGAGACACAGAAATGGACACCAATATTGTTGTAAGCCAAAGATTGCGGCTTGCATTAAATCGATTTTTTTGACGTTGAAGGTATTAGTTTGAAGAAATTTTGAGTTTGAGTCAAACTATTTGGTACATATCATCCCTTCATTATTTGGTGATCATAAAGCTTGTAATGTGATGTGTTCCCGTGCATTTGTTAAACGATATCATTGTTTATAAAACGACAAACTGTCTACAAAGACTAATGAAATTCATTCTGAATAGTAGATCTGACTTTTCTGGGCACCTATTCTAAATGGAACATCAATGTTCGGCTCACAGAATCACTCGAGTCCGTTCACATTGACTCCAACTGCCTTGGAACTATAACCCCCGGTGATGTACTGCGTGTGTTGGGAAAACTGTAGTCTTTCGATAGTTTCAAGTCGTCTCACTAACGGAGCTGGAGAGAAAAGGATAAAACCATCCGTACCTTTTTGATGTATGAAAATTCAATATTGGCGTGTACACAATCGATCGTCTGTGCCAACACACTTCAAGAAAATCGTGTGACTCGGCCAGTAGAGTAGAAATGATATGACGAGGTCTAAATAGGATTGAATTCAGCGAACGTAAGTCACTGCATTTCATACTCACGCTATTTTAAATAATAAGAAATTTGTTTTAATTATCTAAGTTGAATCGATACTTAGAACCCAGTGTACAGATCTCCTCGAAACTTGGCTGACATTCAACTGCGAAGGAATTGCATTATATCCTGTGCTTCAAAATACATGGTTAAACATAGTGTCGGGAATTTTTATGTTTGCGCCTTTTTGAGCTAGGTGTAAGAAGAAATTCAAACTGTGATTTTGTCTCTGATATAAAGAACCAATAAGGAAGGGCCACGAAGAAATATTTTTGTGAACTACAAAACACAATGCACTCATTAACAAATCTAAACGATCGCCAGCATGATGTCCTTGAAGGATTGAATACATCAGTAAAATCAGTATACAGCACAAACTAGCTAGCAACTGAAGCAATGGGTGTTTAATCATTTTTCTATGCAACAAGGCATTATAATTACATAGTTTTGCTGTTATTATGCTGTGGATGAGAAGTTTTGTCTCAAACACATTGAAAATTTGATCCTGTTGAAAATACCGCGAAATTATCTTGTTGCTCATTTTAAAGAATGGAATTGGGGTCACTGAAAAGTCAAAGTTTGCAACCGATTTTCTTCCGTTTTTCTTCAGATCGGGGTGGATCAGAAAGCACCAATGTCTGCTACAGGTCGTGTTGTCATGGTAACACCAAGATGACCTAAACAGTGTGTCATAATTGTTGATCCTGACCAACATTTCCCCTGACTGGGAGATTTGTTTTGTCTATCAGTAACGATTATAAATAATACATAGTTATTGCAGAACTCCTCAAATAATAAAGAAATGCCCTAGTTCTGTTCACTGAGGTGCAGTAATGACTAAACTAGTAACGTTTGATGATTTATTAATTGAGCAGGCCTCTGAGATAACAGTCAAAGATAAATAATGAAGCTTTCCTCCTCACGTACTTGCTAATTCCACATCCCCGACAGATCTGCACCATCCTCGTTCAGACGGTCTTATCATGATTGCGTGTATTCAAAAATCACACAAAAATAAGTAGTCACTGTCGCTAATTTTGTTTTCCATCAACAAGAACTGATCCGGAAACAGCCTAATTAGTTGACAAAATTTCGCCCACCGAATTGTTTCTTGTCGACGTGTACAATTGTTTCAATGTTATCAGAAAAAAACAGCGGTTTATTTCAACCATTTCCCACTCGCTGGGCAGACCGGATATGAATGACTAAGGATGGGCTACACGTCGCTGAGTCTTCTGAACCGGCTGCCAACGATTGTCGACAAATTAGCGATGGATACCGAGGTCCGCTTGTCGATCACGGGGTTTTTGCACGATCGCATGCCAATACTGATTGTATGGTCAAGCCCTAATTGATAAAAAGTTATCTGTGATGGGTTCGAAAAAAAACGACAGCTTGTCTAGTTAACTTAACAACTTAATTAAGTTGAAATATGTAATTATCAGGTTTGAATGATGATGTATTGATAGTTTTTAAAAAGTGAATCGCAGAAAATTGTATTTATCATAAACTCACTTTTGTCAATGACACTGTCTATGACACGACTTTTTCGTGATCAAGGCTGTAGGCTGAGGGTACGAACTGGTATGAAAAGTGCACAGCCGATTTTTGTTTCGATATGATGAGTCATGTGACAATGAGGATGGACCAGGTCTGGGAAACAGTACCATCCAACAAGCTGGTTGAATATACTGGCATAGTGACAACGCAACCACATGTAAATGGAACTTCATAGAAGGGGATGAACGTAGACGGGGGAAATAATGAACCATAACAAGCCTACATTTTTGTGTGTTCACCTTGCACACTTTGTGATACTTTGATTGTTTTCGGATCATTTCTACAGACATGCCATAAGGTATTCGCGTCGCTGACTTCGGTTCCGAGGCATATCTCTCAACGTTTTCAACTCATAACCATCCTCATCTCTTGGGCCCCAACTACGAAGGCGGGAAGCACTAACCGGGGCCACAGCTGAAACGAACTTCTTCATACCTCTAAACCAAGTCATAGCTTGACCACCCTGTCGATTCTTGCAGCCTTACCAAGCACATGCAAAAAGAGCACGAAAAAAAACAGACACCTGCAAACTAGGAAGCAAAAGTGGACAATCAATAATTCGACCAAACACGGAAACAAACAAAAGGCTGTCCAGTTTCCGTGATACTTTCAGAGGCGAACAGAGGAAGAGTTCGAGGTGAAGATCAAGGATGAAACAACGTGCCCGAGAGACGAGGTCAGTCAGCCAATGATCTCTATCCTATGTGTGTCTGCATAAACCGTTTGACTATGACAAATAAGTGAGAACAGTTATATCGACCGGTCAGAGGCTACTTTAGTCGTTCCCGTTTGATTAGCCTGATACGTCTGACCGACGACGCTAGAGGCAGCGAGAGCAGCCAGCGGGATCGGCGGTGGTCAGGCGGATAAAAGTGTGATGTTTGGATCTGAAAATCGCGAGTTTGATTCCCCTCACCGTCGATCAACTCCCTAACTTGGCAGCTATCTGTTGGCTACAGCTCTCTTCTTAGAAAAATGATTAACACCGTTATTCCAATAATAAGGGAAGTAAAAAGAAAATATAGAAAAATAAAGTTAAAACACAAGACAAAAGTTCTCAAGGGAATTTTTAACTGGAGAAATGCCCTAGTATAAAATTCCCTTCGTAGCCGATACGTCGACTCACTATCACTGTCACAGACAATGTTAGGTTTTTCAATAATTACATATTTCCGTGAAATGTAAAAAAGAACGTGAGGTTAAAATAATGATTAATAGTGAACGGGGAGGATTTCTTGACCATATTGTTTGACTCGTATAAGTCCATCTTGGATTCAAACCCCACCGGGACATGACGAAGTTCTACCCTTTACGATTTATAACAATATGCCCATCAGTTTATTGTTTCTTATACCTATCAGTGGTGTGCTGAAAACACATACCTTCCGATAAATCATTCTAGGATAAGAGAACAATCCAAACGGGAACATGATGCAGATAGGAAGGAGTTTGAGAGAATAAAAAGTCCCTCGAAATCGGACAAACCACCGCGAATTAGAATCCGCCAACTAGAGGGATCCGGAAATAACATTCATATCGTAACAAGTTTCTCGTCCGCAGCTTTTTCTACTCACTGGATTACGGTTGAATCCCAACGGAAACTCGCTGCCCTTCCCTGATGTATTTAGTCTAACTCACGTCTGAGTGTTTTCTTTTGGTATTCAGTCGACGAATAGCGGTCTAGCGATCGTGTTTCTGATTAGCAAATACTCGCATCAGTTGGCATCTGAGGCAGATCGTTTGATCGCTTATCCTCTAGATCACAACTTATTGACGTCAGCAAATATAATATCACCTTTCTATCATACCATGTCTCATCCGGTGCTAAAGACAATGACAGAGAGGGATTGCAGTTCCGATAAGTCTTACTTTTGGATTTCTCCATTGTCCCTCCTGTCCCCAAGGGCAATGGCAAACGTCCTGGGTGCACATTGTATTTGGCTGCCACAGATGTCAATCTGGAGTATTGCATGATTTCGTAATCCGCCCATAGTTGGTTCAGAATCAAGGTTTGAACATCTTCCCAAGACTGAGTATCAACGATCAGTCAATCCGGCGGAGGGGGCCGAACGTTCATTGTCGTCCACAAACTTTATCGAGAACACCTCAGAAGTGAGAAAGCAATGACTAGAACTTTCTAAGCAGAAGCACGATCATTTACCATGGTCCCAAAAGACGTTCAGCCTGAGTGGACAATTCGTAGCACGAGAAATCAAAAGTCGATCATAGCCAAGTATTTGCGAGAGATAATAGCCTTGAAATCGTTCATACACTTCTGCGGTGATTTTTCCTGGCCGTGGTCAGGTAGATTAAACGTCTGCCACTTCAAAGATGGAAGATTCGAGCCTCGTTTCATTAAAGACAAAAAAGAACTCGTTGTCTTCTGGCTGGTTACCGTACTCGATCTACTGAAAGCTTATATGGTTCAGTACGGATCCAGGTTTTAGTGTCATGAATACTGGTTCCGCCCGGTTCTGTTGGAAAAATGCCCAACTAACAAAAAATAATGTATACTATTTCTGGATGGGAGTCGTGACGATAGAAAGACTGCAGAATCAGAAGGTGAGGATAGATAGACGAATGGGAATTTACGATCCTCTCATCCGGACGCACCTACCTCGTCCGCATGACTGGGGCAGGACAAGTTAAAAATAATCGGTCTACTTTTCCTGAGTGGATATTATCTCAACCAATCAACTGTACGCTCCTGAGTGCAAAAGAAGACTGGCCAATAACCGTGCATGACGCGGTGATCAATTCTGTTGCATTATAACAAACAGATTGTACTGAAGAAGCTGTTCGATTTTTGCTAAGTGAAACTTTTGAAAACTCTGATTGAACAACGATAGCTAAATATAAAAAAGAAAATATCAGTTATTGGTGGACTACTAGCACGTTTTCGATAGCGAGGAGATCGGCTGAATAAAACTGTTTTTAACGAGACTCATGAGATCCCGATCGATTTGTCTATTCCATTTTTATCATAGTTGTTGAACGTATAAATTTGTTTGCTCGAGTTGTTTGTTAGATCATCTCAAATACATTGCTTGTGTCTAGGGGATGTCAGCAAACTCTTAATCGCAATCGATCGTGATCCCAGATGTTTTTCTGACCTGTTTCACTCATGAATGGAGTGGACGGGGTATGCTCCATAGCCACTGGGGTCCACTGTAAAGGGTGCGGGATACTAAACACCGTGACTCTGAAACTTGATATGGCATTAGATCATATGAGGTCTCGTTCGTTTGGGCCAGGCGTGGTTAGCAGCCGGCAGACAACGAGTTGCCATCTACCATCAGACTGACCAACCGATTTGGGATGTGAATTTCTGACTTTTTTGGTGGCAGACTCCTAATCTCTTCGACCACTGCTTTTTGTTTCTCGAAACTTGTACCAAGTCACGAACATATTCAGTTGCACAACTGTACCACACACACACACCGACTTGATTAACCAGTTGTGTCCGAATATTTCAAACGTAATTCCAAAAAAGTGTTCCCCCATTACATTATGCATTACTACTCTCGCCTTGGCAAAGCCGGGCTGAACTTGGCCGTCTCATTGTTTAAAAGAGATCACAAAAGATGCAGCAGTGATTGCAAGCAGCCAGTTGGTGGCCAAAGGCTGACAATTTCCTCCCGTGTTTAATTGTCATCGATTTCCGGTTGCACGATGAGAACGAGACCACGTTGTCCCATTGGCTGACAGTCGCCATTTGAAGTCTAATTATGATTGGACAAGAGAGCGGTGAAATTTCAAACTAATTGACAACCAATCAGCGGTCTGTGAACAGGAGAATGGGCTAACTTGGACGATCTAATACTAATACACAACGATTTCGATAAAACGGGACTGAAAAACCAACCGATGAATCTGAATGATCATACGATGCCTTGACATTACAACTCACTGCAAGCTATGATGTACGAAAAAACTGTGATATGAGCCTCTGTTTCCTATAAACAATATAAGTTTTGATTAATAAAACGAATTTTCAGTCGAACGCCTTAGCCATTACGCTACCGGGCAGGCTATGAAATGTATCAAGTAATCAAGCTCTGTAGGTCATATTCAAAGCCTTCGTCGTACTTAGGCCACCTACAGAGAAGTCATCTATCAGTAGGGATCGATTGCCGTACGCTAGCTGCCAGCAGCCGTGCAAATCAGTGACGGATAGGTGCAACTTCGTGTGGTGAAGTTGAACAAACCGTTCAGAGCCTGCTCGGTAGCGTAATGGCTAAGGCGTTCGACTCAGAATCATTTGTCCTTGTTCGGGTTCGCGTCCCAGTTGGGTCGCGGTTTATATGCACTGCTGATGATTCCTAACAAGGATGAAACAGCTGTGCAGTGCTTCCATGGTTTCTTTATGGTGAGTTGGGCGATGATATCACATGGTGAATTATTTCATGTAAACATTCAATCTCCTACTACTAAAAAACAAATTTTAATGCCTGTTCGGTCTTGTTGTTCAAGATTTCTGTATGACTGAAAGTCAGTTTACACGTTTCACAGTTAAAGGTCTATTTGACTAAACAGGACCGACTCAATAGACGGGAACCTGTTGTCACCCCTCTTATTACCACACGTGACCTAACCTAGTGGAGTGTGTCATGTGAAAAAGTGGTTCAGGGTAGTATTTTTCGGTCTCCCACTCCCCGGTATTCTGTCCCTAGTGGACCTGGTGTATGCCCATCCAATAGCTAACACGTGAAGCGTATCACAAGAAAAAAAATTGTCCGTCGGCTGAAGAGGTGGTTAGAATGAACTTTATCTGTTACTATTTGATTGTCTCAACAACGAGGAGTAAACGGACATCATTACCTGGGATGAATTTGCGGCCAACTGAGAACACCAAGTTGGAGAAGCTGGTCGGGATTGTAGGAATTAAAACCCGTGACATTAGAGTTGAAAGGCTCAGTCAACGCCGACCAGTGGTCGGGACGAAATGACTGTTTTGTCAGAGGCAAGTAGGCACAAGGTTACTAGTATGAGTCTTACTGTCGGAGTCGAACTCGGGGTGCAAAAAACCAAAGGTAAGTTTCTCGTCACCTCTACTGTTCGATTTATCGGTCTGTCAGTTAGCCGTTGCCTAGAAGGGCCAGTTCACTGTGAAGAAAGACAGCAAGAAAAGGTTAACCAATGAGCTAGTACGATTCGGAATTCCGGGATGGCATCCACGAGGTTTGCTCTCGGAAGGGTGCAGAAAATCGATTGGCGTGGGCGAGTGGTTCAGTCAACTCTTAATCACGAGGATACAGCTTTACCTAATGCAGTTCTTAGGTGCATCGTTCTATCATTTATTCAGTTTGCCGTTGAGTAGACGGCTCCGTGAGATAGAAGTATAAACTGAAATCATTTGTGTTATTTGATCAGAAACCGAAAACTGGCATATATTGACTGAGAGAAGGTAGACACAATTTGTGCTTCCAAAGATAGCGGCATGAGTTCAATACATTTTCTACGAAAGTCATCTGATGTCGAAAACTGAAGCGAGCAACCAAGGGGACATTTCCGTCTTATCCTCTTTCATTTATCTCTTAGTTCCTTTATTAATGAAATAAGAATGTACATCAGTTTTCAGGAAGGGGGCCGTGGTCAACGGGGGGCTGCCGAGCGGGGCAGTTAACCGGCGGTGGGAGGATACGAACCCGCGAATTTCACGTCTAAACGCCAAGACCTTATCCGCATGACCACCACCGGTCAAGGTTCGCATGACACGAGCAATGAACACTAATCTATTATTATTGTGAATTGTATAATGTTAATAACAGCTGTGTTATTAACATTATATAATTGACAGTAAAAATCAATACATGGTGCATCGATTTTTTAATACAAATGTGATTATGCAACATTTCACATCACTGAAGAGTATGGATGTTGAATAAATCTTGAACGGTGAAACGGGAATTTTGGACCTTGGAGTTTGCAGTAGGATACATCAACCCCAAGATTTTCATGAAATAAT
>LUCM01010312.1:75866-101781 GCA_008360955.1 Fasciolopsis buskii | reverse complement strand
GCATCATCATCATCATCATCATCATCATCATCACCATCATCACAATCATTATCATCATTGTCATCATCATCATCATCACCATCCGAATCATCATCATCATCATCATCATCATCATCATCATCATCATCATCCTAGTCATCATCATCATAACCAGGAAATGACCGCCATCATCACCAATGATGGCGTCATCATCGTCACCATCAGCGCTCACTGTGGGAGCATACAAATCGTTATGGTTATTATGATTTATGTTATCGAGTTACGAACCCTGTTGGTGAGTTTTTGTCCAGAACTTCAGCACCTTTTGCAGTGGACTGTCATACTTGCTCATTTGTCATTTCTTTCATCACTTTACTTAATCGACCACATAAATGATTGCATTTTTTCCAATGAGCGACAATGTTTGACAATCAAGTCGAACTTTACATGCATAATTCATTCTGATAATATAATCCAGGTTAACTTCTGGCGAATTTGGTTTTCTTGGTGCCTCGGCCCCATTATCTACTTTCTGGCAATGTGCACCTATCGTTCCTTGATCACGGCTTAGAATGTTAACCTCACTTTGAGTGGTGCACCTTGTCTATTGTGAATCTAATTTTCCGGGTTGTATTGTATTGTACTCTGTTCTAGCGCATTATTTTATACTGTATAGGCTGGTATAACTGTATGATCATAGATAATGTATACGGGCGAAAAGGCCATAGTCTAACTTGGGCTACTTAAAGTGTTGTCCGGTGGGTTTGACTGAATTTACTAGATTTATGCTAGTTGTTCTGAGCTCAGCTCAACTGTTCCGAACAGAGTTACAAACCCGATATTCCAGTGAAAATAACCCCCGTACGGTTGGCAAGCCACAAAAGTAATTGGACGCAATCAAACACGCACAAACATACACAAACCCTCGGCCATGTTAGATGTAAGATAGTGTTACATCAGTGCAGCTTCAATGCGGTTACATACTGTAGAGACGGATACGACCACACCGACTTGAGGGGATAATCAACCGCGTGGCACGAACCAATCGAACGCAGTCGGCCGAAGAAGTGACAATGACTGTGTCAAAAGTATTCCCCCAACAGATAAAGACCACGGTAGCAACAAACAGACGCAACAGAACCAGAACTTGGATAGACAGCACAAGTTTCCCAATTGAAAGCAAAACTTCAAGTCGTCATCTATTACAATCGGATCAACACATCCGAAGAGAGGACTAAATGGATGAAATCAGGAGTGTTCGGTTCACAGTCGAGTTGTTCCGGGGTGCATGAGGGCCACTCAGGATTCGGATCTTACGTGAGCGCAGTCTGATGAAAAAAAAATAATAATATGCATGACTGAGCAACAAGTGGGAATTGGGATTTGTTTCACCGTGCAGTAAACGTGTGAAACACCCACTTGCCTCCTTATAACAATACCAGGAATCCATTACAACGAGCATTCAATTGAAGCCCCGTTATATAGATGTACTGACCAGAACGAAGACGGATAACAGTGAACTGAAGTAAACTGTTAAACAAGGCAATATAAACATGCGCACGTTATCGAAGTCTATTTTGTTTTCGAATTGCGCACGGATCATCTAGGCACCTACAAAATGACTAGCACTTGGAATTTGGATAGAACACTAGGGTCTGAGCTCTGTGTGGTGTGTATCTGAAGAAACGGTGAGTGAACGTTTAAGACATCGGGCGAGGATGAGCTGCATGTCATCGGCGTATGAATTGAATTGTCAACCGACAGAATAAGGATGGAAACCTACCAATAGCCGCTAGCGCATTTGACTGAACCGACCTGCGAACTTTAAGTCAAGCCAAGCAAATGAATGTTTTGTCGAGCGTAGACAATGTCGACTGAAATTTCTCAAGGATCGCTTACGTACGTCTCCGAATCGGAAGGGGGACAGCGTTGAAGCCAATGCGAGATAGAAATATTTGCCTTACGTTTTCACTTCACTCTCATAGTAGCCTGGTCAGCCATGGAACTATCTGNAATCAGGAGTGTTCGGTTCACAGTCGAGTTGTTCCGGGGTGCATGAGGGCCACTCAGGATTCGGATCTTACGTGAGCGCAGTCTGATAAAAAAAATAATAATATGCATGACTGAGCAACACTTGGGAATTGGGATTTGTTTCACCGTGCAGTAAACGTGTGAACCACCCAATTGCCTCCTTATAACAATACCAGGAATCCATTACAACGAGCATTCAATTGAAGCCCCGTTATATAGATGTACTGACCAGAACGAAGACGGATAACAGTGAACTGAGATAAACTGTTAAACAAGGCAATATAAACATGCGCACGTTATCGAAGTCTATTTTGTTTTCGAATTGTGCACGGATCATCTAGGCACCTACAAAATGACTAGCGCTTGGAATTTGGATAGAACACTAGGGTCTGAGCTCTGTGTGGTGTGTATCTGAAGAAACGGTGAGTGAACGTTTAAGACATCGGGCGAGGATGAGCTGCATGTCATCGGCGTATGAGTTGAATTGTCAACCGACAGATGAAGGATGGAAACCTACCAATAGGCGCTAGCGCATTTGACTGAACCGACCTGCGAACTTTAAGGCAAGCCAAGCAAATGAATGTTTTGTCGAGCGTAGACAATGTCGACTGAAATTTCTCAAGGACCGCTTACGTACGTCTCCGAATCGGAAGGGGGACAGCGTTGAAGCCAATGCGAGATAGAAATATTTGCCTTACGTTTTCACTTCACTCTCATAGTAGCCTGGTCAGCCATGGAACTATCTGGGCTTATGATGCTGACGCTCGGTGACCCAAGTTTACGAAGAGCTTCTAAGGAATTTCACATGAGTCACGCTGATCGACCATAGCCCTCAACTGGTTTTTTTCTCAAGAAAAAAATGCTAAGCTAGGATATCATTTCATCTGGTGAATGCACGTTTTATTCCCGTTCTGCCAGAGGTTTTCATTACCGAATTATCTAGCAAAAGAGAATCTTCCACTACAGTTTTACGTATCCTGCATAGTGGAATAGTGAATCGGCTATGCAGTATGTTGATTTTGGTTGGTGCACATCATAGCTTCGGTATTGGTGATGATTTTTCTATTGTTTTTTTTTTGTACTTCTTAGACCGATCAACCAACCACTTTGAAGGCCATTGTGCCAGTACGTGGCATATTGATATGAACGTCCTGGACAAAGTGGTCGAAAATCCACGACTCCAGAGTATTTGGTCCAATATTTTCACCCGGCAAAATGAATTCAACACATTGTTTGTAGGTTCTTCTTCAATAGTCATCGCGTTCCGTAGCGTTTTTGTCTAAAGTTCTATTTCAAAACAATAGAACACTGACACACGTGCACAAAAAACCTTTACCTACTGGCCGGATAAAACCAGCCCGAATCGGAATGGAATGGACGAATTAGTTCGGTCATACGAACAAGTAGTGGCAGTATCCATGGCGTGATGAATATTTGCCTTGCAAGAGTTCTTCCCAAAAAATGCTACAAATTTGCTGTTGACACGGTGACATGACGAGTATGGTCAAAAAGCAATGAAAAGTTGGTTATCGTCATTACTTTGAACATCTGTGATAATTTGCTAATGAAATCGGCTTAGACGCGGTCTCGGTTTGTCACAAAGTTTGCTAAACAAACTGGTTACCAATCGAATTGCTCTGGGAAAAGGAACAGTGGAATTCTTATTGCTATTGATTCCGGAGGACATGGAACGAGAACCGAATCGTGTCGAAATATAAATATCAAACTTTGCGAGATCATCGAACAGACGATGGACGGGATTTGAAACTAGCTCACGAGCAAACTTTTCACATGCGAATAAATATTGATTACAGAGTCTGATGAATAATTCATTTAGTAGCATGATAAACATACGGCTAACAAATGACGATTATCAGAGAAAAATTTTAAAGTTTTCTGAAGTAAAACTAATTAAATAATACGAGAATGGTAAAGATGGATTGGAAAAGAAACATGCTGGTATACAAAACGGCAGATGGTGCTCTGTTTCACCTCGTAGTGTCGAGGCCTTCTGATATGAAACGCCAGTCCTCGGAGGTTGTTTGCACATGACAGAAATGTGAGACTTTTTACCAATAAATCCTCCTAGATGCCGAATAGAATAAACCTTTATAGATGTTTCAGAGTTGATGATCAACGGTTCGGATGAGGAGATTGACCGAGAGAGAGATGGAGAGAGAGCGAACATTCGGAACACCTAAATTTATGGAGATTTAAACTAGTTCGTGCAGAAATATCGTAAGTAGAGGGCAAAATTCTGGGAAAACTTTGAAAGTCTTCGTTGTTAGAAACGTCTTGAGAGAGAGAGAACGACCTCATCAGTGACGGAAGGAACCAGTTGATAAGTCATCCATGTATTTGTAGAACGAATGCCTGAAGAAAACGGCACCAGAATTGCTAACCAGCTATTCTGACATTTTACCGCCTAGTTGTGTGTATTGGGTACGATTGGTAAAATAATCAGGTAGCCATGCCTGAGACAACCAAGTATTTCTAGTTTGTGAAGTAGGAGTGGCCGTAAGGAAGAATCCAATGCTGACGACTGATCCATGATGGCTCAACATACAGGTTCTGTTGATGCATTTAAGGGGTTACAAATATGATGACCAAGAGAGACGATAGCATCCAAGTTGGATCAGTTAGATTTATGAACAAACTGAAAAGATTTGTCAGGAGGACAAATAGAAGTAGGTAGGTGCTTAAGCACAACATGCTCCGTCAGGTTGAGAAAAGATGTCGAGGCTGTCGGGCGAAAGCTCTCGGTGAAGACATTATAATTACCAAATTTGGCAATGAGAACGATAACGACGGATCTGCAGCCCGTAGGAAGAGAAGGCAATCTTAACGTCTAGGTGGGCGTATCAATCAAAACCAAAACAGTGTACCTTAGAAGAGATGAAGACAGCTTCTCCGTGCTACTAAAATTATCACATTGGTAATTACTGACAGTCTAAAACAATTCTCCTCTAAAAAAGAGTAACTAGTATAGCATCATTTTGTACAAATTGGTAGGATAGATAAAGTCACGATTAATACTTCCCACATCCGCAGCACAATTCAAAGCTTTCATTTTTCTTCCCATCCAATAGTCGAATATTTAGTCATACAAATTTTACAGTTGCTTACACGCAGAATTTAGTCTGGTGAACGTGTGTGTCAGTGCGCTAGGTTTCCGCTTTTATAAATGCTGATTGTCAAGAAATTTGTACAAATATTTCTTTCTTTCGTCTCCACAAGATTTTCAATAACCCGAAAGAGATGTGACCATTCGGGTTGAATAAAGTTTCCGGAGAACACAAGACATAAAAAATCGCATAGCCTGTCTCTAGGACAGGTCTAACACAATGTCATTTAGTATCCAAAACAAAACCAAAAACAAACAAACAAACAAACAGACGCGTTCGAATAAGGCTCACGAATCGGATTGAGGTTGTTTTGGGGAAAAAATACCGAGGAGATTTGTTTGGTTGAAGGATTGGGAAGCAGACTGGCAATGCATCTTAGACGTTAGTAGGAGCATACAATGGTTACCCGTTGAGATAGGCGTTCGTAGTTTCAGCGAAAACACAATTCAAACCAATTGGTTCTAACTATATCTAAAATGCCGTTTTTCTGTGATATGAGAAGCATACACGTTGTTATATTGTTTTCCAATATAAAAGTCATGTAGAAGTTTGTTATAATTGTATTGTTGTTGTTAGAAAACTTGAGTGGACACTGAGTTACCAGGTGGGTAGTTTCGTTTACGCAGTATGTATAAATAGCCTCAAGATGGCCAGACCATAGAAGGCTTAAGTATACTGCCACATCTTCGGTCTTCTAGTCGTTTGAAGCGTTAGCCTACCGAGTTGGTTTGAAGGTGCCGATCAACACAAGAGAGTGTGCAGTATCTGGGACCACCCACGACTCGTGCATATGAAGGAAAAAAATTTGGACATGAATCATTGTATAGAATACACGAGAAAGGTTTGACAATTTTGTGAACTGATGTTCGTGTTGAACAACGTCGGCACGGACATCTTGATCACTGTGATCTAAATGCCAGTCAACACGAATGCTTAGTCTGGATGGAATGGACGGGATTTTCACGCGTAGCAATGCTTGAGTCCGACCGGAGATGAAAACCAAAAACAGTGTTTAACTAGTAATAATTTCAAAACGAATGTAATGGCTTAGGGAAATCATAGGTGGAACCGAATTCCCGTAAGAAAAACAATGAGATTATGAAGAAACAAATGAGTAGCGCAATCAACCAAATAGCACGTGTTAGATTCCGCGTGTGCATGTGTGTTTCAACATGCTCGCTTGGTGCACAAAAAGTTTGACGGGACGATATTCCCTGGGAATGATTACACACGGCCCGAATAACAGACCACTTTCTCCAGAGTGTGACAGTTGTTCTTTTGTCTGTACATGTCGTGGTCACTTTTGGTTCACACAATAGTTGCTGTACCGAACCGGAACTCGGTCACTTAATTCTCCACCTGTCTTGGTCAATTTGTCGGTAGTTGGACTTGTCCGAACTTGAATTTTGCATATTCGTAGTGTTTTAGATTCAATTCTGATACACATGTGAACTGTTTACTCGTTCTCAGTGATTTGGGAATTCAAACCCGCTTTATACGTCTTATTCGACTGCCACGGAATAGCTCATTTTATTCGATTCACGTTTGCACGAGATTCACTTTTTGTGTTCGATCGCTAACGCGGGTCTTGTGCCAATATCCCAGTTGCTAACCGTTATCAAATCGTTCTTATCTCGGCAGGTATTGACGCTGGCCTCGTTGGATTTCGACACTCAGTTTGCGATTATTTAACTGAAAATAAACATCACTACACGGTCATACCCAAATTCGAGGGGATTCTATGGAAAAAACACTTCAGCAAACATGATTTCAGCAATTGATGGGTTGCTTTTTCGTTGAAAGAGCTCCTAGGACAAAGCGATCCCATATTCCTTTTTTCTTTCTGGCATGAATGATATGCACTTCCGTTGCCAAATTTCTCTGAACTACAAATGAGCAACCTACAATATTAATGACCAGAAATCAATTAGAGGCCAGGTTCCAATGGAGGGAGAAACGCAAAGTACTTCCGGCAAACTTTCTCATTACGACTCTAAAAGGCACGCTAGGGTAAAGAAACGTAGTTCATCTAACTCACTCTGGATCGTAGCTTAGTTAAAAAACGGGAAGAGTCTGATACAGAAGCACCGGCTTTAGAGGCCAGAGGACGTCGGGAGCTTCTTAAGACCAGTCAAGTGACAGAGACCACGAAAGCAAAGATCTTTTCCAGGGCGGCTCAGACGTTCCATGATGCCATGGAGATACCTGGATAATTGTGTAAGTAGCAGGATTAAACGAAATATCGCTGGGACTAGATCACACAGGCCTCGTAATCTCCCGAAGGTGGAACCGTTATTTGTAAGGAGTCTGGAGACGGGTTCCTGACATTTCAGAAACACTACCCATAGACATTTTACATCGTGTGAAAAGGGATGTCACTGTTTTCCTTTTTTCATTGAACTGCTGTTTTCGTTCGATAGGAGACCCAATGAGGTATTTGACAATACTGAGATAGTTTGAAACATATGCAAAAAATCGAAGATTGTCGGATGAACAAAATTTGCCAAACTTTCGACAGAACTGTAAGAGGAGGACCAAAAAATCTATCAGATGCAGTGCCATGTTATCGTAGAACTAGACGAATTTTCCGTGAACAACTTTGGCGGTATACACCAGTTTGTAGTTCGTCTTCTAGTGCATCTGTTTATAAAACGCCGACCGGTAGCAAATCAAGAATCTTTCGACTTAAATTGGCAATCGTTTATTTGATCTCATTCAGAAGAAGTCGAACTAAATTGTCAAGACGCTTTGGATAACACGGTTTAATCCATTTCGAAAAAACAGTATTAAGCAGATGGGAAGAATATGCTAATATTGTTACCGGAGCTGGAATGGACTTGAAATTTGAAAACCTTCGGAAGATCCAGGATAAACCATCCAAAGTGGAGATTAGCGAGACCAATATCAACAGCGTTGGAACAGCGTTATCATTCAGATCACCATAACCATCCACATCATCACATGTGTCATCTTTATTGTCTAATTCAAATCCTTCAAATCTTGATCATTTTCATCATCATCATCATTATCATCATCCGAATCATTATCATCATCATCGTCATCATCATCATCATCATCATCATCATCATCATCATCATCATCACCATCTGAATCATCATCATCATCATCTGAATCATCATCATCATCTGAATCATCACCATCATCATCATCATCATCATCATCATCATCATCATCATCTGAATCATCATCATCATCATCATCACCATCCGATTCATCTGAATCATCATCCGAATCATCATAGTTATCATGTTCAATTCCCAAACATGCTCACAGACATCCGAACCATGAGCATCGCCGTCATTCGAAATACCACCTTTTAATCACTATCACTACCCATGTCGTCGATGTGTCCCCGGCTTTGTCATCATCCTCGACATCACAACCAACGTCGTCTTTTTCGTCACCATGCCCGTCATCAACGTGGTCGTCACCTATTTTGTCATTAGCACGAATCGATTGGCCATGAACTCATTTTCTTCCATCCTATTTTCTTACTTATTTTGTTTTACATTTATTTGGTTATTTTATTTGTTTGACGAATCGCAAATAATTTCTGCTCACGTCAGAGATTTTTCACAATTGAATCATCCAAACTAGAGTTTCAGTTGAAACAACTCTCCCAGCTAGTGGATTGTTTAGGATACATTTCTATAAGTCACTGTTCTCACGTGTCATTGTATGTATATACTTTTGCAAATCATACTATCATGTGTCGTTGAATTAATGCAAAGAAACAAGCTATGAGTAAAAACAAATTTAGATATGATGGAGTTTTTTTTTCATTTCTATTCATTTACCCCATTACTCTTCCCCTAGTTCTAACTGACCATAATGCAATCCCCAGGGGATTTTATCGAACGATTAGAAATCACTTTTACTAGGGGGAAAAAAATGACAACACGACCGAAAATTCGTATCCCGCACAATGAATAGTCAGAATATCACTTTCCCTCGATCGACTCACTCTAACTTGGTCGTGAGATTCATCTGTTCCGATTGGACCGTGATCAGGAGAGCATGAGATTTTTGATTGGTTCGCATTCAAATAGAACCGATCCAAAAATCATCGCGATGAAATTCAATTTTTGTACTTTCGAATATATGTCCGACCAGGGGTGTTGTTTCATTCTATAATAATGAAAAGTGATTCAAACCTAATGTACGCTTAAATACATCGTTTGTCTACGTTTATAGTGTGCGGACATACCCACTAGTGGGTCAGTCATGTGACTAATGTTTTACCGTCACAATCAGGCGTGAATATACGAAACAGCTGACTATAGCGATTGTGTAAATTTATCCGTATTTGGACAACCGCAAATTGTACATCCATACTCGACTGCCACGTCCCCCGTCCTTGTTTGTACTGTTTTACCTGTTCGAGAGTGTCGATGTAATACGAGTCTGAATGTCGGCACGATTGGGCATATTCAGCGGTGATTACGATTACGTTCGACTGTTCATTTTTGTACGCACGTCCGAACACACAAAGTATTGTGTGCGTGTATGTGTGCGTGTATGTGTGCGTGCGTGTGTGTATGCATACAGGTTCATCCGGTAAACTGTCAAAGTCATTCACATACTAACACATATCATTCATTTATGCGAATCACCATCAAACAAAATCGGCCGCGCAGATCGGCCAGTACAAATAGCGGACAATGAAAAAAAAAACCGAACAAACAATACTTTCTGTGTTCCGGTGCGCATGATTCACTTGGCTCGCGTACTTCACTGATCGTACGGTCGCGCGTGACGTGTGAACGCGCGTGTACACACGCATACACATGTCATCAAACTAACGACCATGCGTTTCGGAAGCCACACCTCCAGCGATTGGACACACCCATCATGCACGCGATGGCTAGAACAAGGATTTGGTTTTATTCGATTGTAAAACTTGCCTTGAGAAAGACTACACACGATAATCGAAACGTTGGCGTCTTACATCTTACTAACAAAGTTCTGTTATTAACATTATATCATTCACAATAAAAAAAGGATTAGCTTTTCTCCATGGCTTACAAACTGTCAATTCGCAAATCCAATTTCACCACCTAGTTCAGCGCGTTCCAATTTGACACTGTCAACATTCTTTGCTGGAGGACTGAGGCACTTGATAAACCCCGTGGTCTATGTTTCTGTCATCGAATGCATGCCCACTCGCTGGCAATTCAATCATTCTCGAACCTTCTCTTTTCATTCGGATCTACCAAGTTGAAGTAATCAGTTTGGATATGCATCACAGACAAACTTTTGTGTGAAACTACGTATCCACCTCTTGTGCTTAAGGATAACGCGTACTACCGTTTATATTCCCATATGGGGAATTTGTCCATTTGTGGATGTACTATTGTAATCAACCTTGTCAACTGGGCGTCTGGGAAATTGCAGTGAATCCTCGTTACACAAATGTCGGGTACAAACAGTCAATGGTCATGAGAACGTCAACGATACACTAATGATATCCAATCAACCGGCTTCCATTGGGACCAGCTCGGATGTCTTGACTATACAACCAATTTTGTCCGGTCCTGTAGTTTAAACGATTCCGTTTCTGTGAGTTCCAGTTTCCTGATGTGCTCATTATGGTGAATACAATTATTCTCAGCATTATTATTATTATTATTTCTAATAATTATGCAGTTTAGCTTAGTGGTACATGTGTTCACAGACACGTGTACATCCGAAATGAGTTCTGTCGACTAATTGGGTTCAGGTGATAGCTTACGATAGGACTATCATACTCAGTAAGGATTTATTTGAAATTGATTTACTACCAGGTCTTTCTTACTGCTCATCAGTGATATTTCCTGATAGTTTTAAAGGGAGCTCCAAGTACAATTTTCCGACCTGGTAACTCGTAGACATACATTCATCAACACTTATCGTCAATCTTTCGGATGAAGTTCGTCAATCAACCTATTGATGCAAACCGTGACCAAACATACCGGACAATCTGAGACTGAACTTGCCGTGCATAAAAAAATACGTGTACCGTTTTTGCGATTCCTATACACCCATATGCAGTGAATTTCATCCTTCTTAATCCGGATCGAAATTGCCGTTCTATTGCATTCGTCAAGTTGATCTTTCCGCCGGACTGAAATAAACCTAACCTAGCGCTGGAAAGTCAGATACGGATCAATTTAGGCGTAACTTGACTGCAGGCAACAAGACCTAAGGACCGAAATACAGGTCGTCATTGATCGTATTAGGGGAGGAGCGAGCACATAACTGCGGATCAGGTCAACGATTTGGCGGGCATACAAGCCCAAAGCAACTTGGACAAAAAATGCGGTCGCATCCAGCCGGTTTGATGAAACAATTTGTCAGGCCGAAGTACTCGACAGTACACATGGGATCGACAAGCTCAAAAACCGAGGACAATGAGTAAACACACAAATTGAATGACAGCAACAGGAAACGGGAGCAACAAAACCTATGAAAACAACTAAACAACGAACGAAAATCTTTGCCTACTGGTTCAATATTTGTGCGAAAAATTTGCCAAATGTCTACTAGGTACGAGGCAAGACCAGAGAGGAAAGAATACAAAGCAAATTGCTTCCAAAATGTAACCAAGTGAACATAATTTATACGGCCTCGTAATTTGAAATTTGAAACAAAATGCATCTCCTATTGATTATGCTGTTTTATTTGATCATTTTGTCCCGGTTCCGATGATGACTTTACCAATGAAACATTACAACAAGAAGTGAATACCTACAAAAAGCCCCCATCTCTGATTAGTTCCAATGATTCTCACATCTAGCGATGAGGAGGTACAGCCATATGTATTGCATAGTTGTGTACTGGCATGAGTACGAATCATTGAAAACGGCTTGTTTGTCAAGCTGTCACCCGAATGCATTCTGTGGGATCATTAGATCAATCCAAATTTTCGGTTACTCCATTCCGTACTTCGGTTTGCTAACTTTGGGCCCGAAGATGCAAGATGACAGGAATTCTTAAGGAGAAAAAACAAGGCGCAAATTCCTATATGCGGTTTCCATGTGGCTTTTCCGAATCTGGATGTCACTGGTATGATTTGTCTAGGTTCTGTTTATCATATAACTCAGTTTATTTTGTCCGCATTTCATTATCGGACGATTTTACGCGTTAGCCCATCTGTCTGCATCCTCGTAGTCTTCATTCTCGTGTCTTGTCCCGCGCACTTATCTCGTACCGAGCACTTTAAAGTGAATCCTATCCGACAGGACCGCTAATAGGAGGGGTTCCGTTGTCTGATCTCATGTTCATCTTTGATTTTAAATACATTTCCGTTCGCTCTTGTTTAGTTGACTGAACTACAATAGGGGCTACAGAAATGATTCATTTATGACCCCACTGATAAACAACAAATGATGGTTGAATGTAATGACCTCGGAAATATTGAAAGTCACAAATCGCTTATGTCATCATTTTGTTCGCATTGCATAGTCAGAACCATTTTTACCGGTCGCGGATAACGTATTTCACGATGCGCAGAAATAAATGAGTAGTATTTATCCTAAATACGCTTGGTGAAAATGTGGTTTTCCCATTTTGTCCGTCTCCTGGTGGAATGTGAATAATCCGTACAATTTTGAAATTGTACCCGTACACTCACGCTATCAAATATGGAGGTATTGGCTTCATGTCGTTTCTTCATGTGTTCCCGCCCTTCCATGATCCGACTTGTTACACCGTATCAACTGTTGAGCAATTCAAGCATACTGTCTATCCTATCTACCACTCATTAATTATTCTGACGAAACTTAATGAACTTAGGCTTCTGTTCTTTCGTTATTTCAACTTTGGCAGTGAGAAGCACTATGGATAGAGTGGCATTTCACAAACAGATGATTATCTGACGTTCAGGTTACAATTCTCTTCATTCCCTTGGTTTGTCAAAAAGCTAAAGGTACACAGTAACCATCATGTGCTGAATATGTTCATTGGGGACTCGTGAAGAACGTATCAGGTGTTTTTTTCCAGAAATCCATCCCATAATCTGTGCTAAAAGTAACACAATTAGGGTAACGGCTTACTGGGAAATTTACTTTCATTCTCCGTTATCATTCAAACGTTTAACCTATTCGTATCCTTTGGTGTTTCAAGGATAATAACTCTTCTTCAACGATCAGAAAGAAAAAGTCACTCGGTTTTTCTAGCTTGATTATTAGAATCCTAATATCTTCGTTCTCGATAAGACCGATTATTAGATGGAACATATTCGGGCTTTTTACGGAATAGCCCTCACTCTATACCATTAAAAAAAATCGATGTTCCGTTCTTCTGAAAATAGTTTATTTTGATCAGACCAGCCACGTGTTTCGTGAGAATACGTTAAAGCAACAAAAGCTTCGATTCCTTGCAGCGGCAATTTGAATGCCTGAGACTGGGATCATTCGATGACGCATTCAAGCATCCACAAAGATGTTCACGTGCCCGTGTATCACGTGGTCTCGTTGTGGTGCCTGGTGGCCGAACCAGATGCATGTGTTTTGGTCACCTTGACGGAACTCCATAGTAAACAATAAGTATTGACAAATTTGTCACAACTAAACTAATCAGATTTTGTGACGATTTCTGGAGATCCAATTAGAAACGGTTCCTTATAAAAATTTAACTAATTTTGAAAAGAATTTGGTTATAGAAAAGTAGTATTTTGCTTGTATTTTCAAGTGCATATACACTTGTATGACAGATTTTTTACAAACAACATGCTTACATTTGGGTCAGAATCTTTGACGGATTTGAAACAAAACAAACGACATAAACAAGAGTGACGGAAAAAGTGAGACAAAGTGTGGATAAAAAATATCCAATCAAATTTAGGAAGTAATTCTGCTTTTCGGTTTGTTCTTATCTGAACAGTATGCCCGCCATATAGGGTGCACGAGAGTTGTGTACATTTTAATTCAAGAAGAAAGATGTTGAAAATCCGACTGGGTGAATGAACGAGAACAACACTGGAGTAAGACAGTGTGGATTGGATGGGTAAAGCCATATCTGGTCCAGTTGCATTATGCCTACTCAAAAATTTGTTCCCCTGATCACTTACATTTCGGATGAAGGATTGGTATTCACCGGCATTGGTTCATTTACAGATATAACTGGAAGGCCCAATTTGGCCGCGGATCAACGAATGTTCTATCCAACGCTCCAGCCGACGGTCCTGAGAGTGAATCACTCAGCCGTCGACTTCTTTAATCACCTTGCTTACGCACAGCTTCTGTAGGCCACTATTACTGATCAGTCAGTAAAGGTTTCGACTATTTCCAATAACTGCAGCCCTTTCCATTCCCCTACATTCTCCTGCTCGCCAATGCCCGTGGTTGTTTCTCAGGGGTTTAAGCTTCCCATTGTATGTGGCATCCCGGTTGGGGAGCAGACAACAGGTCGAGGATATCTATCGTTTCTAAGCTTTACCTGATCTGGAGTCCGGTTTAGCAGTTGTCGCACAGTGCAGGACTGTTTTGATCTATCCCCAGTGTTCGCCTGGATTTTGGGCATTTTACTGAGATGACAACTACATGATAGTCATGATTGGAATGGTAGTTGGCAATTATCGTTTAAAATCAGCTTTACCGGACACGAGCTAGCACGGATCAAAGCATGATTTGGGTTCACAGGTGTGGACCAGAACGGTCGATAATCCTTGACTGATCCGCGCCATCGATGACCGATGGCGATGTGATCGATCTGAATCCAGCGATTTGAAGAAGAAGGAGGCACCAGGCGAACCGATGTCGTTTTATCTATGACAAAAGTTGTTGTTTGTCAGACACTTGGATGAAAGGATCACCATTGTCAGTGTGATGGGCGGGGAAAAGCTGCTAGGAGTTGCCAAACAATGACTAAGAGCTTTTGAAGTTCCGTTTTAACAAACCGGGAGAAAGTAAAATTGTATTATCTAGTAAGATTATGAAAGATACAAGGACACGTGAACTTTGAAGCAGTTGTTGATGGTCATCAGAATTATATGAGTTTCCTTATTACGGAGAACTAAGCACCACAATATTCTCACCCAATGTACCCTGTCAGATGTTCGCCTTAGATCTAGTTTTAGGCCGACACCCGAAATAACTGACGGGACTAATTCCGGATTGAGATTGAGAATCTAATTTCACGGTGTCTGTAGACAAAGGTGAACTAGGACAAAAGAAAATATGTTCATGGCATTCGGATTTGATTTTTGATTCAGCTGGGAGCAGACAGAGTCCATTCGAGAAATCTGCAAAATGGGATACTGTGGATGTGGAAGGAGCCGAAATGCCGCTAATATGAGTTGAACATAGGGAAAAGGATAGCATGGCACCCGGGGAGTAAACCAGATTTATGGACAAATAATTCAGTCCACCGGATTGATTATACTAAAATTTAAAGCGTTGAGTCCCGTTTATCTAATTTGTCAAAGCAGAAAAAATACACACATGGCGAGATGAAAGCATTTCGATTGCTCATTTCGATCGTGAACGTGAAACATCAAATGCCTGTACACAATGGATTGAGCTAGATGAGAAGTCTCATCTATACAGTAGCCGATAAAGTATAGGAGCAGGTGGGAGAATATCATGCGGGTAAATGCCGGTGTTGGCCAAGCCGATATGGTCGTGGCGTTCGGACGTGAAGGTCGCGGGTTTGAATCCTCCCACCGCCGGTCAACTTCCCTACTGGGCAGCCGTCTGCTGGCCGCGGCCTCTTTCCTGAAAATGATATATATTGTTGTTTCATTAATAAAAAAGGAAGTAAAAGGTAAAAAAGAGAGATTAATACTCAGGGTCAATCGTTTCTGTACCCTAAATACTGGCTGATGAACGCTGATAAGTATAGCGTCACTGAATGCCGATAGTTAGGGGTTTGCATTGGGCACTCGTGCTCTGAAACATTGGGCTGTCAAATTTTTGACCCGATGCGACTAGGGTCTTTGACATCGAAGAGGTAGGAAATTTTACATCAGTATACGAGGTCATAGAAGATTGCGTGATCCATTTGACAACCATCTCGGGCTGTGCTATGACATTCGTTGAATCAAGCAGCGATCTGTTTTCTCTATATATGCGTCACCGCAACTACAAGGGAACTGATAGACAAAGTGCAAATCATTGGGGTCATTTCCTTGAAAATTCCCACTGATCGCATTGAGAAATCACAAGCTGGTTAACAGGCTAATTTGCAGTGAATAGTACTCGTATCATTAAATCATGATATATTTGGAAGAATCACTCAAAACGAGCTCGCTCGCCAACTTATGTTTCTGTCAACCTTTTGTTTATCTCTTATTTGCTTTATTAATGAAACAACAGTTTACATCAATTTTCAGGAAGGGGGCCGCGGTCAGCAGAAGGCTGCCAAGTGGGGAAGTTGACCGGTGGTAGGAGGACTCGAACCCGCGACTTTCACGTCTAAACGCCACGACCTTAGGATCATTAAGTCAGCTTGAGTTGTTTGTAATAGACCCAACTGTGTTACTGGGCTGATTGAAGATTTTCATTAATTTGGTTAAACAAATTTGTAAGGCGATAAAATCATGCATCTTTTCTACGGTAACCGGTTTTCGTATGACTTCCTCTGCTTCCGATGCTGTTCGATGAAATTTTCCGGATAACCGTTATTCAACATGGTCCGTTTTATCAACTCTTCTTTCTATAATTGATCGTGGGTGCAAATTTTCTATCCTCTGTAGAAGGAAATTCGAAATAATCCCCTCTTGTACACTCCTGACGCGAAATTAGGGCACTACAACTAACGTGCGCTTCAAATCCGTCCGGTATCCGCCCTCGGGTGGTAATCCATTCGATTCAATAGGACGGAACTGTCTCAGCACTAGACACGAGAATCGGTTGGTGTCTATGATCCATGCTCAATCCAACGAACAGGAATATCGATTTGCTCCCACACGGTATATACAGATGTTTGCAAACCTGGAACATGAGCATATGCACGCTGGTGGACATGGGTCTTAGATTTCACCTGACTGCGGACCCTAGGGCTGGGAGGTACCCGAGTTTGTTTTTGCGTCAACAACTGATTCTGATGGAACAGTCCACGTGCGGACTGAAGTCACGTGCGTCACCGTTTAGGGTCCGTTCACACAAAGGCGTCACGTGTCACAATGTTGTTACTTTTAGCTGTATTTGTTTATTGGTATCTTTGTCTTTTTAAGCGTGAAATTATTGAAAATAATCATTTGTCTGATCATGACAAGTGTAAAAGGGAACTGGAGACAAGATTCAACAACTACATACCTGCAGTTTGTTACATTTTCGATTAAATTCAAGGGCAGACTGATCTACGACAATATGTAATGAGGTTATAATAACTAACAAACCAGAAGAGAAGTCTGCTTGATAGAACAGACCAACCACAAGGTTAGAAAGTTGTGATGAGGCTGCATTGAGTTAGTAGGTAGCATGGCTCGATGAAATGGGCGTGTCCAATTAAATACCAAGCTAATCAACTAATAAACAAGTTTGAAGTGGTCAGACGTGGTGAAATCTCTCTGATCTCAGACTTTGCAGCAGAACGGAGTGAAGTGATGTCAGCTGGTCTCAGTTGTTGAATTTTGTCCTCGTGTTGATTATGTAGCTCCAGGCGATCGGGGAATTTTACTGCACAGGTTCATGTGATTTGTTTGTCGACTCACCAGAAATAGTCAGTGAACAGATGTGGTATTGTCAGCGATTAAAAAAACAGCATCAAAGTTACGTGATACGCCCAGCCGTTCGCGAAACCGGTTTGAGTGATCAGGGTGATGTATCCGTCAAATTTGCAGTCCTAGTGCTGATCGACAAACTAAGAGAAGAAAGTAGCATCATATTGGTAAATGAAAAGAATATGCTTGGGTTTAAAATCTGATCGGTTATACAACGCGAGAGAACAAATCAGTGAATGGAGATGAAAGAATTCTAGATTTCTTGATAATTCTCTTACTCACAAACTACTGAACAAAGCAAATGTGGACATCGTGTGCATTGTGTTAGCGAATTGTCGCGCAACCTAGCAAAGAGTTATTATACGGACATAACCGAGGAATGTACCACGGTATTATTTATAATATAAGACACATCAGAGTAAAATAGCATTGTATATTGGATAGAATGTCAAGAGCGGGAGGTGGTAGGGTAGTCAAAGGTGAATATCACGTAAATCGTAGGCTGAATTGTGCTCTCGATATTTGTTTTATTTTTCAAAGTATTTCACCATAGTCTTGGCGTTCAACAAATTGTGCACTCTTCACGCATATCTGTCTGATTCGAATGTTTGTACCGGTTACGAGCAAAAGCTGATACGAGCTAGGAACTCCGACGAACAACCATGTAGTTCAGCATTGGAATGAGATCAACACACCAATGGAGGATTTCATTTCTGTCCTACATCGGTCGAAAGTCAAAGATACAGCGTCTCTCAGGAGTCGCTGAATCTAGTGGAAGATCCATATTCCTGACAGGCGGCATGACCTTGATTGCTGGAGTGAATACTTAAAGAAGCAACCTAGTTGGACGCTGGTTGGTCTGACATCAACAACTGGAAACCATTGGAAGGTCTCATTGGTTCCCCCGAAGGAATTAGGAGTAGAGTCAAAAATATGACTAAAAAAGAGAAGAAAATGCCTGGTCCCAAGGCGCTCAGCCTAATCCTTTTCAAACTGGGTGCAGAGACCGTGGCCAAAGCAATTACATTCATGGTTAGGAGCGTATTCCTTTATAATGGACTGAGTCGTTAATTATATCCATATTCAGGAATCGATCGCCCATTGACTGTAGTAATCCTGTGGGATCAGATTTACTCCCCTGGTTACTATGGAGTCAGTTCCGATAATGCTGCGCTGCATGGCACTTATTAGCAAGAGCAATGTCCGCGAACAGACGGCGGGATTTCGCTCCAGTTGGGGTAACGTCGACCAAATCTTCATCGTTCGCCAGTTACTGGAAGCACATCACAAACACCGCCCTACGATCGCAGTGTTTCTCGACTTGAAAGGCGCGTTCGACTCAGTGGACCGGAAAGTACTACTCAATGCTCTCCACCGGAAGAGTATGCCAGCGAAGTTCGTGAACCTGTTGCGAGCATTGTACTCGCATACTTTTGGTCCCGTGAGGGTATACGATGAACTATCAAGTTCATTCGAAATTACTGGTGGCGTTCGACAAGGGTGTCCTATCTCTCCATTCCTGTTCAACTTCGTCATGGACGAGGTAATGGTGGATGCTTTGGGAGGTTTCCAGGACGTAGAAATCGAACTGGGAAATGGAGAGAAACGATGTGACCTAGATTACGCAGATGAAGTCGAGTGTCTTTTCGAATCCGCAGACCATGCACAGCGTGGACTGGACAGACTCTCGAGGTCTGCAGCTCGATTCGTCATAGGCTTTACACCATTAAAGAGTAAAGGGCTGTTGCAAGATTAAACATTAATGGTGCGAAAATTGGTACTCGATGGGGGGGAACTAACCATGATTTTTCTCCTCCCTCGGCAGCTGCCTGAGGAACAATTGCACGATGACAATAGAGATGAGAACTCGTATATCCAGGACTGGAATAGCGTACTCTGGAACGAAGTACCTGTGGCACCGACCTAACGATTGACTGAAGTTGAAAGGTCATGCTCACCGTGATGTGGTGTGCTCAGTTCTGTTGTGCGGTAGCGAGACACGGAGATTGCATGCTGAACACTTTCGTCACTCAGAGATTTTTGATCACCTCTATCACTGGATGGAATGACTGAGTGAACAGTGTGCAATTTGAAAATCGAGTTTTGGTTACTGGTTCAGATAAAACTCGACCAAATTGAACCGAGCTTGTTAGAATTCGTTGATCGAGTCTCGTATTGCGTACGAAAATCGCTCCTCTGCCAGTCGACGGCTTTTTTGCATTCCTCCCAAGGAGTGGAAGAAGCCACGTGCAAACCAAATGAAGATATCAGATCTTGGAATAAAAACGTGTGCGGCGAACTGAGCATCCACTTCTTCTTCTTCGTGATTGGGAGCCAGAAGTCCAGTCAACCTGCTGACTGGAGACATTGAACAAAGTGGCAATGAACCGTAAACAGTGGTGGCCGCATGATCGCTTTTATCGCATCAGAATAATTGAAAAATTTCGAGTATTTGTATCGTTCGGTCGTCTCGTTAGTGTTGGTTACTGCGACATTCTTTTATTTTCCTGTCTCACGAGTTTACTCCCGTTCCACAAAGCATGCTGTCTTCTATTGTTAAGTGTAATGTGGTAAAAAAAGACACTGGTCAGTCGGAGATATTTTACTGTTCATGAGACTGTTCACTTAGAACATTGACCCTTTGTCTGAATGAACTTTGGCCGTGTCTCACAACGAGTACCGTTTTGTCGGTCTACTTGCCGCTTTCAGTACGGTATTCACTGAATTTCATTGATCCCCCATCGTCTAGCAACAGTTCTATTTCTTATCGATTAAAGAAATTTTACCAAAGGAACTAATTCGTTTTTCCGGTGACTGGACTTCAGTTAATTTGTGTTTGCTTGGCAGATTTTAGCCGCTGAACTTCTCTGTTCCGGAGGAACATTATTTTTGGCGCGAACTGATTGCAATTTCTGGAAAATATCATTTGTCTATCCTCAGGTTGATCATTTTCTCTCCGCGGAACACACAGATTGCCACAAAATAAATATTTCATCTTCGATTCTTGACGTTTCTCAGATGCTGTCTTGTACAGAAAATGTGCTCTTGACGAACACAAAGTTTACGTAAGTTTTTCGCTGCATCTTTACGTTGGTAATTATCGGTGCACTGCTAGAGTACCAAATCGAAAATATTCAGCAACCTTTTTTCTTTAGCTCAACAGAGTCTCGTAAACTTATCATGCCTGGGTCACTCACAAAGCTCTCCTCCAAGCAAATACAAAAATTCCAAGATCTTTCCAAAGATCATCTAGACGAGAATAATGAATCGAACAATTCGTTAAGTAATTATGTTCACTGATTAAAAATAAAAACGTTCGGCATCTTGTTACACTCGCAGAGACAACATCATTACAATTTCAATATGATTGTCGTCCAATCAACCTCATCCTTACTAGCCTTGAAAGGAAAACCGTTAATGATAAGCTTCGCTGCTGGTCTAGTAGTTTGACGGAATACGCTAGCTGGATTGCTCTCGGTTCGTGTGCTATTGCTGACAGAACACGAAAATTACCATTGTATTCGCCTCAGCCTGCAATTATCATTTAATCTTCGCATGTTGTTTATCACCAAAGATGTTGCAAGATGAATCTACAACTTCTTCTGCTACCACGTCAAAATTTGGCTCCACAAGAAATGTAATCACTACTGTCACAACGTGCAACAAGGAAATCCCGTTCGATGTTAAGCAAACAATGGTTCAGAAGGCCAAAAGCATCAATCAGATGATTGTGTCAAAATGTCCCAAACGAAAGTCTGTTATGAACAGATTAATAAAACGAAATCAAATCCAACTTGATTGATAAGTTAGTAAGTGTTAAAACTCATTGATTGTTTATCACTAGATTTTGTTCTCCACTGGATCACTTATAGTACTAATTGCCATTAAAACTAGCCTTCGTATGTAATGCGGAACTCAGGCAACTTCACATTTTCTTTGATCTAGGGTGAAGACTAGTCACTTCAGCCTGTTCTTTGTTCTCGATAATGGGAGGAAATCGGATTACTCTACACCGCAGACTATGATTGTACCAATTTCACTGCCACATCCGAGTAGCTAGATAGTACGAAATGCAGCGAAATTTTCAATTCTTTCTTTACATAACTGATCTGTCTCTCTCTCTCTCTCTCTCTCTCTCTCGTCTACCATGTTACTAATGCGAATTTCCATTAACTTTCAAGCTTTGCCAAATGTTCTAAGGGGACAAATTTTATTTTGTCCAAACCATCTCAGCTTAGTACTACTCCTTGAATATCAAGAAATTTGCTCGTGAACAGTCAGTGCACAAACCTGGTGCTTAAGTACCGCAATTCGTCTGTCCCCGTCGGTTCTTATTCCCATTCACAACGCAATCTGAGCGCCTGTATTTGTTGATCTATCAGTCCACACCATCAGTTGTTTATTGTTGCCTAAACTCGTGATGTGATCGTCTCCTTATCTCTAGTCTTTCAGCATGAGTGAAGCTTTGCTTTCCACCTTTCATGTTTGATCATTTTTCTTCCAGGCCGGTTTCTGTTGCTGAAATGCGACTCGTCATCGGCAGGTTTACCTATCGTCTGAAGAGAATTAGTTTTATCAATTTTGCTTTCTGAATGATTCTACGCACGGAACTGATAACGCCGTCCACTTGGGAGCATTTCCAAAGGCGTTTAGGGCGACCAGCCAGCTCGGAGCCTGAGACATTTACCCCCGACCAGATTTCAGACTCTGTACCGAACAAAACACGGTACAACGAAAGGAGGCAGGGGTGGAATGAGTCAGCGTGAAAAATGAGGAAGGAAAGCCAAACACAAACAAGTCCTCTGTTTTGTTGCTTGCATGTTTTGTTCCCTTCTTATCATTTGTAGTGATTACAACAAGATGGCTGAATCTGAGGGTGACTGTGCATGCAGCGGAAAGCAAGCGCAGCGATTTTGTGAAGAGTTCATTAAAGAGATGAAGTCGAGTAAATCCGTAGTTTCTTGTGAATGCAATATTGTCAGGTTGTCCAGAGCAAAGCAGGTGACTTTCTTGGGGGCCCACGAACGGACTCTTCAGCCATCCAAAGCTTAATCCGCAAGGCAGCAAAACGTAGCGTGGGGTCCGTACCCACTGGGGACCGGTAATTGATCGGCCAGCTCATACGCCCTTCGGAGGCCAGACATTCTGGATGTCCAGTGCACCCCTTTGCCACAGATGCCGGCGAACTTACAGCCGTGTGCTTCACAGGCCGTTCTTGGTTTGTTTGAAATCGGTGTAACTCTGCATCCCCTAGACTGACTACCAAGGATCAATCAACGCAGTAGAGCGCCGGGCCTTGGCCTTTGTCCTCGCATTTTAGCGTAAACACTGCAAAGGGAAGACCATAAACAAGACTCCTTCAGCAAAGGCTGCGAGATGCGCGGTAGTTTGGGAGCATTTCGGTAGATGTTTGAGAGGGTTGCGCACATAGAAGCAGTGATTTCAATTAGAGGATGACCATCTGGACCCGACACATGACGACGCATCTCATCATTGCCCACTCGATGTTCCAATCAAATTCGAGCATTGCTTCGAAGACATCGGTGGTCGAAACAGAAAGTCGCTGGGCATCCTCAACGCGAATAGGCCCGGTCTTGCAACCGAACAGTAGCATTGCACACCCCCTCCCTTCAGGGGAAATCGGATGCAATGGCAGCAACTAAAGTGTCGTAAATTCGCGAAAGCTGCTCTAGCTTTCACATTTCGTGATGAGACCACCTCCCAACACATCTTCCAGGTGTGATCAGGCTTACCAAAGGGAGGGGGGGGGTATTCTTAACTTTTTTTCCCGAAGATAATGACCCACTAACCAGTGCAGCACAAGCTTCTTTGAGTCTTGAGGAAGGACATTGCATTTCGGAGATCCAAAGCGCATTCGGTACTAACAGACCTCAATCGCCAAGAGTTCCAACGCGAGTTAAATTTCCTGTGCATTGTCATCCAGAAAGGCGGTATGTCTGATCCAAAGAGGTTGTTTGACAGTTAAGAGACTAATGGTCAGAGTTAACGTTTTATTCAATATACAACGAGGCAATGGGAGCCGATAAAAAGCAGGATTAGGGAAATGTTGGATGAGCAAGTACAAGGAGAGCTTGGGCACACTTTGGCCATCAGCAATACGATCCCCCATTGACATTCGCCCTTACGGATTAATGGAATGGAGGATCGCAAATTTTAAAAAGAACTGTTTCAATTTGTATGGACAAACACGTTGCCGTGCCCCCACTAGGGCATGCGTGCCAGATTCGCAACTGGAATTGATAAAGAATGGAGTAGGGATAACAATGGGATACAGTTCTTCAGAGCTGCCACAAGCAGTGTTTAGTGTGTTGATGTTTGACGTTGGAAGCTGATGCTTAGCTAGTTTTGGGATGATCAACACCAAAAGGTCCTGAGACTTGGCCACTAGGTCCTAAATGGTGTCTTTCCGTCCATCAGGGAATCGTACCTGAGCGTACTTGGGACTGCACTGCAGCAACTGCATCTAGGGATCGGACCTCACTGATTTTACAAAACGCTCATTGGGGCGGGTTCTGGACTGATCAACCACATAGGCAGTGATAATTCGAATGCGGATTTTCTATTGTAGGAGTACAGGCGCCTGTGAGCGGCTAAGTTCGTGGATGTGCACAACAGCTGCCGGATGGGGTATGGGGCGTACGCGTAATGACAGTCTCCCAATGGATGACGCATATTTTAGGACTGAGATCCCGGAACGGTAGTCCTTCAAACGATGCCGTTGGGCCTCACAATCTGAACGTTTAGTTGAAGATTGTAGGTTGCCGCTATCCTACACACTGCCATCATCATCATCATCACTCAGCGTTAAACAGCAAGGCAAAGCCTCACTTACTGCTTTGCCGTTCCCCAGAGTTACACGTTTATATAAAAAGAGTGAATTCCAACGGGAACAGAGAGTGGACTACACAGGCGGGAAAAGGACAAAACAATGCTGCTATACAACACACGGAACACAGTCCAACTGTACAAACACACGTGTTTTCAATCATTCTGATTCGATAGAAAATAAACACGATTTGCACTGTTCACGGTTCACTGACATATATCCTTCAGTGGTCTCCAGACAGCAAGTCGACAAGTCTGTCGGACCCCAACCACGAAGCGTGAAGACACCTACTTTACCTAACTTCGCTGTACATTTTCTCATTCCACATTGCCACGTCATCTGTTGGCCTCCACTGGATTCTTCCATTCCTTGGAAGGAACACAAAATAAGGCACGGTATGAATAGACGAGTGTTCGTCTACGCAACACGTGACCCAACCAGCGTAGTCTGCCCAAGTTTCATAAGCTGAAACAAGCCGATTCTCATTAAGTGGCACCCATACCAGATTCCTAACCTCAATAATTACTCACCTGGTCACTCCATCCATCCTAGCCATACTCGCTAAAAACATCCGGTTTTCGAAAACCTCCAACCGACGAACATCGCCCACACGCATACTCCACGTCTCACAAACGTTACAACAGAACTGAACGCACTGCCAGCCACAGTACCAACACGACCTGCTCAATTCAGTGAAAATACCAGGCCGACGCCTCAAGTGCTTTCAAGCCAGCGTAAGCTGGCAAGAAGCCTTGGATATACGCATACTTACCTCACTTGCCGAGCTACCATCGTTAGACACCATGCTACCAAGGGTAGGTGAACGGTCCACAGTCGTCAGCTCCTCGTCCTGCGATGTATCAAGTTTGACGCCGGCTGTCGTCCAGTCCTGTAACAGTTACTTTGCACTTTGAAGGTGCAAAGGCACAGCCGAACCGAGCAACCGACCTCGAGGAGTCTATCCTGGTGCCCGTTGTGCATTGTCCGCAGACCTCGAATCAGGCACACGACGTCGTCGCGTAATCTAGGATTACACGGCTTCCCTCACTTACGCCAGTTCGAACCCCTACCGTCCCGGAGACCTCCTAAACATCTTCGCATCACCTCGTCCATGACGAAGCTATGAACAAGAATGGAGAAATGGACACCCTAAATGTCGGAACGCCACTAATTGTTTCGAAAATGATGAACGTAGACAGTTTCACCGTATTACACCTACGCGACCAAGAAAGTATGCGAGTACAATGCTCGCAAACAGGAATCTCTCTC